>PVIC010003738.1:57317-67427 GCA_004025085.1 Thryonomys swinderianus | reverse complement strand
GTTAGATCTCTTGCCCTTTTCTGTATTTGACTTTTTGGGTGATTATTATAAAATAATTCTATAAATTATATGTCCTATATGAAATCTATTTTCCTTGCAAACCCCAACTATAACACAACAGGCTTTCTAGCTTCCAGCACTGGACTTTGGCCCTTCCTGGTGAAGATCCTTGATGTGGACTTGCATTGCCGTGGGCTCTTTCTAAGAATATGCTCACAAAAATTAACCTGAACTAGACTAGAAAGAAAATCTTCATGAGAACTCAAGAAGTGAGATGCAGATTTTCCCTGGCTACAGTGTAATAAAATGTAAAATGAACCAAAAACTAAGCTTTAAAAATTCCATATAACTGTAATTAAAACACATGTGTCTAAGTAACCCTTTATTTTTTTTTTAGACAGTGTCTCGCTTTGTAGTTCAGCCTGGCCTGAGCTCACTATGTAGCCCAGGCCATCCTGGAACTCAGCAATCCTCCCCTCCTGCCTCTGCCTTCCATGTGCTGGGATTACAGGGGTGAGCCACTACACCAGGCTCTAAGTAACTCTTACAGAGACAACTATAAGGAAAATACTTAACATTTAAATCTAAATGAAAGTGAAAGTACCTTGTACCTAAAGTTTAGAGAAAAACCAGTTTAAATATATTAATAGAAAAACTAGAAAGTTTCATTAAATGAGCTGGGTGTTTAATAAAACCATAGAGTAAACCTGAAGACAATGAACCCAGTGTCTGAGAAGCCCTCCATTCCCAGTCCTCCGGCCCTGATAACTCCATAGTTAAGTTTCACCAAAGCTGCAGGGACTTGACCCTTATATGGTGAAAATGGCTCCAGAAAACAAATAGAAAGTGATCCAAATCACTTGTGAAACTGGAATAAATGTGATTCTAAGGTCACACAGAAATTAAAGTATAGCCTTACTTGATTCATAAACCAACATGGGAAAAATCTTAAAATATCAATAAAACATATAAAAAGAGCAAAATTGTAGGATCTATCAAAGTGACACAGGACCATGTGATACTAGAAAATTAATATAAGAGGAAAACACAACCATCTCTGTAGAGGCAAGACAAGATCGAATAAAGTTCAACAGCTATTTAAAAATAAATGTTTTCATGTTTTCTGGCTTTTTGAGACTAGACCTTGCTGTATAGTTTAGGGCTGGTCTTGAACTCACTATGTAGCCCAGGCTTGAACTCATAGTGATCTTCCTGCCTCATCTTACTAATTGCTGGGATCACAGGCATGAGCCACCACTCCAAGGTATTTATGTTTTTAAAAGAATCTACCAGTGGGCTAGAGGACACAAGATATCTTTTATTTTCTCCTTTTCCTTTACCTGAATATACAGTTAGTCAATTCATATTAGACTGTCATTTTGAAAAGCTCTTGCAAACTCTCTGTCCATTCCCATTCATTCTGTTGTATCATTGTTGAATTCTCCTTCCTGGTCTCCTTTTTCCTAATCATTTTTTCCTGGTATGTAATTTTATACCTCCAAAGCACACAACTGTGTTTATCTCCACAGATACCTAATTCAGATAATAATGCCTGCAGTAATTTTTCTTACTGGGCTTACACCCACTAGTGTGGACCATAAAATTAATTTAGGGTATTAAATGAGTATTTTTAAAATATAAAAGTTTCTAAAAGGAAACTATCAGGAAGTTTAGAATAAAATATGCTTAATTAGACAACTACCAAAACCTTCTGAAAGAGGTTAAATGTAGCTAAAAAAGTTCTGATTCATTTGCTTAAAGGGGAAAAAAAAGACAAGGATGCCTACTTTCAAAATTATATGTAATAATAATAGTACTGAAGAGCTTTGCCATCAGTACAAGGCAAGAAAAATTAGAGGTGTGAGGATTGTTAGAGAAAAGTTTATTAAGGTCGCTATGTAAATGGTCATTTACAAAATGAATAGTGTTTGTATCAGTCAGAAGTCTCCAGAGAAACAGAATCAATGGATTCAATATAAGGAATAATAAAACACATCAAAAGGTATTGGCTCTTGTGGTTACGGAGGCTGGCAAGTCCAAACTTGTAGAGTCAATGTCCTGGCTTGGCCCAAAGGCCAAGAGCTACTGTAGGAAAAGCCAATTCCAGGCTGAGGCTAGCAGGCCAAATTCTCTCTTCCTTGAGGAGAGTTAACTGTACTAGCCATGCCTTCAGCTGATTGGATGAAGCCCATCTATACTATGGAAGATAGACTCAGTCTACCATTTACATGTTATTCCTACCAAAAAAAAAAAAAACCCTCTCAGAAGACCCAAAATAATGTATGCACAAATATTTGAGTGCCATTGGCCTAGTTGACACATAAAACTAATCAACATGGGGTTTATCCTCACTTATGTGGGAAAACATGTTTCTTTGGATCCATCCCTGTAATTTATCTCTGCCTCTCTTGCCACCAGCCAAGGCAGCAGCTTTGAAGGATGCCATTTTGAACCCATGTGAGTCACCGCAAGGGCACCTGTGAAGCAGTTCTTGCTGAGTATTTCCTGAAACTCTGACTCCAGAATCATATGTAATAAGTATTACACACATAACTGACATTATAGTAATGCTCCTTATCTGTGATTTTGCCTTTCCCAAGTTACAATTACTCTGAGTCAGCCATGGTCCAAAAATACTGAATGGGAAATCCCAGAAACAAATAATCCACAGCTTTTTTTTTTTTTTGAGACAGGGTCTCACTTTGTAGTTCAGGCTGACCCTGAGCTCACTATGTAACCCAGGCAAGCCTCAAACTCATCAATCCTCCTGCCTCTGCCTCCCAAGTGCTGGGATTATAGGCATAAGCCACCAAACTTGGCACTGTGGTGTGTGGTACTGACTGCTGGCAGACGTGAGTCACCATGCCTGGTATTGTTACATGTGGTTCCCAGGATTGAACCAGGGACCTTGCACTTGCTAGGCAGGCACCAGAATCACTGAGCTAAATCTCCAGCCCCATGTATTTATTTTTTTTAACTAAGATTTTTATTCAGTTTTGTGTGTTCTAAATATATTCTGAATACAAGTCCCATATTAAATACATAATTTGCCCATATTCTCTACAGTTTCTAGACGTTTTATTCTCTGAACAAGTTCTTTTGAATTCTTAATTTTGCTAAAGTCTCTTTTAGTAATTCTTTTTTTTTTTTTAACAGGGTCTTGCTTTGTAGTTCAGGCTGGCCCTAAACTCTCTATGTAGCCCAGGCAAACCCTGAACTCAGCAATCCTCCTGCCTCTGCCTTGCAAGTGCTGGGATTACAGGCATGAGCCACTATGATGGCTAGCAATTCTTTTGTGGACTGTGCTTATAGTATAGCTAACAAATTTTATCTACTACAAGGTTGCAAAGATTGTTCTATGTTTCTCCTAGAAAATTTTAGTGTTTTAAGTTTTATATTTAGGTTTATTACATACTTGATCTAATTTTGAGTATGTTGTAGGATAAGGATCCAAATCCATTTTGTTGGCATTGGATATCTAGTGATTCTGATACCACTTATTGAAAAGACAGGGCCGGAGATTTAGCTCAGTGGGGTCATGCCTGCCTGGCAAACACACAGTCCTGAGTTTGATCCCTGGTACAGAGTGGGAAAGAAAAGACTATTACCACTCAATTATCTTTTCACTTTTGCCAAAAATTAGTTGCTTGTCCTGGTGTGATGGTACATGCTGTAATAGTAGTACTTTGAGAAGCTGAGGCAGGGGGATCACAAATTCAGTACAGCCTAGGTAACTTAGTGAGGCCATATGTCAAAATAAAAAAAATTAAGAAGAATATTATGGGGTATGCCCATGCAAAGGGCCTGGGTTTAATTCCCAATACTAAAAATAATAATAATAATAATAATAATAATAACTTATTCATAGATGTAAGGTCTATTTCTGGATTCTGTTGCATTCTTTTCACTTATTTGTCTGTCAATGTTCTCAGTTTCTACATTAAGATTCTTGAAAACTAACATAGTGGCCCATGCCTGTAATTGCAGCACTCAAGAGGCAGAGGCAGGAGGATTGCTGAGTTCAAGGCTTGCCTGGGCTACCTAGTGAGCTCAGGGCCTGAACTACAAAGCGAGACCCTGTCTCAAAAAAAAAGTCAGTGAAAATAAAAGTTGGTCATCTGAGGAAATCAATACAAGAGCAAAATACAACAGTCAGGGAAGAAGGGAAGATACAAATTAGCAATTCTAGGAATGAGAGCTGATATATCTATAGGTTCAGAGATATACTGGGATGGTAAGAGAATCCTATGAGCTACTTAATGCCAATAAACATACCAATTAGGAAAAAAGGGTAAATTTCTTGAAAGACACAAATGGTCCAAGTTCACTTAACAAACAGTATAACCTGAATGGGTCTACTTTTATTAAAGAAATTGAATTTGAAATTAAAAATCCTTTACACACACACACAAAACTTCAGAGTCAGGTAAAAACATAGGTGAAATTCTATCATATTTAAAAAAGAACTAACACCAATCCTATATAAATACCTCAGCAAACTGAAAAGATGTTAACACTCCCCAATTTATTCTGTGAAACCAACATTACCCTATTACTTAAATCCAAACACATTGCAAAAAAAAGAAAAAAATCTGAAAAAATCTTAAAAAACATAGATCACTATCTCTCATGACAAATATCTCTCTTAAAGGTTTAGCAATATGTTAATAGATAAAATGGCTTAGTTCTTTTTGTTTGTTGGTTTGAGTTCAGGTTAGGCAAATGCTCCACCACTGAGCTCTACTCCTAGTCAGAAGATTTAATTCTGAAACATGGGGTCTCTCTAAATTAACCCACACACTTGTACAACTCCATTCCAAAATTCAAGATTCTAAAAGGAATTTTGTTGTTGTTGTTTAGAGACAGGGATGGGAACTCCATTCGCCCAGGGTGACCTCAAACTGCTGGACTCAAGTAGCATTCCTGCTTCAGCCTCTGGAGTAGCTAGAATTTTATGCATGTGCCACCATGCCCATCTTGCTAGCGGGATTTTTTAAAGTAAAAGTATTCATTGAACACAACATACATCAGAAGCCACACCTTCCCTGAGTGTACAACATGATGAATTTTTGCCAACTTCCAGAAGGACTCCACACCGTGACCCAGATAAAAAGCTACACAGTAATGCACTCTCCTGTTATCCCCTACTCAGATCACGAGGGGACCAGCTTTTCCCGTTTTGAACCCTATGTAAGTAGAGAGTGGGGGGGGGGGTTAAAAGAAAAATAGAGAAGGGAATGAAAGAGGAGCAGTTCCTTGATGATGTTATGCCATGATTTCAGGGGTGTGATTAACTTAACTGTCTACATCCGTGGTCTCCAAAAACCTACAAAACAAACTAATGAAACATAAAGACTTCTGGTGAACCCAACTTACCAAGTCTAGACATGTCTGAATTCCAGTGGTGGGCACAATTTAGGGTCACACTGCTAAGAGCTCCCTGCCCTCATCAGTTCTGACTAGAACCAGGTTCCTCTGGGGACTGATAACGCTCCAGACCCCAAGTCACGGACTCCCGCCCTTGGAGTCCAGCTCTTCTCATTTTCTGGTTTTCTTGTCTGTTAAATGGATGTACTTGTCCTACCTAATTCACAAGAATTTGGGGAGGAAGATCAAATTAAGGCAAGATGTGAAAACAACTTATGCAGTGTAAGCATTAAAACATCACTATTACTTTAAAAGAAGTTTTCCATTTGATTCCAGTTCAGATTTAAAAATAAAAATTTTAAACTATCTTATCATGTGAAATATTTAATAAGATGTAAGAAATATTTTGATTTGTGGGAAAAGCAGAGCCCCTAAATTGAGCCCTTAAGTGCTATGGTTTGTGTATATTACTTATTTATGTGTTAAACTTCAGATTATGTGTAATAAACTGTCTGCGGTGCAATGCTATTGATTTCCCTGCATTAAAAGTGGAATTAAATGTGCATTACCTTGGGTCTCATCACCATGGGGGAAGCTTATGAAGTTTTGAGGGAGAATAAACGAAGACCATTAAGCTCTCAAGACCCTGTCTGCTGTTGATCCTGTCACCCTGGGGAAGTTTCAGGGCAATTTGGGTGTCTGTACATCCTTCCCCTGATGCTTCCTCTAATGCCTTCTAATGGCTGTTTGGCTACCTTGCTTTCTTTGTAGAGAAACAGCTGTCTTCACCAACCTTGTCTGGGAACATTCTAGAAAAGTGCGCCTTTGAGTTAACCCACGTCAAATACAAAGTTTCATGAGGAGTCTTTTTGGGGTCATGCATTCACTTTTTCATTCTTTCATGAGCCTAACTTTGAATATCTACACCGTTCTAGGCCTCAAGTTGTAGTCTTACCACCAAATTAAAGTTGTCATCTCTGTGGTCAGTATCTGGAAGTAAATTACTATTTATTTATCCTAGGAGAAAATGAAATCCTTGGGAAAAGAGACAGAGTCCTGGATTAGGATCTCAATTAATTACCTGGGTAGACAAGATGGGTAGTCTTGGTCCAGTTATTTTTCAAAATTAAATAAGCATTTCTTTAGGACCTTCTATATGGTCAATATTTATTTTTGCAGTGCTGGGAATTGAACCCAGGCCCTTGTGCATGCCAGGCAAGTGTTCAACAATGAAGCTACTTCCCCATACCCTAGCCAGTTTTTACTAACATAATACATACATTTGAAGAGAATTTTACTTACTAAGTATGAGGTACTAAGTTTATTTTATTTTCTTAATTTTTTCTGGTACCAAGGATAAAACTTGGGCCCTTATGCTTGCAAGGTAGGCATAGTCCCACTTGAGCTAAATCCTCAACTCCGAGGTATCAAGTTTACTATGGAAATAAATTTAATCAGTGAGATAAATTATGTATTAGAAACTTCGATATTACAAATTTGTTAGTTCTCAGCTTTAAAATGTGAGCAGGCTGCATTGAGACCTTGTTTAAATTAATTTTGCCTGGGCCGGAGGGTTAGCTCAGTGGTTCCGGCGCCGGCCTCGAAAGCGCAAGGACCTGAGTTCGATCCCCGGAAACCACAAATAATGCTGGGCATGGAGACACGCCCACCAACAATCAACACCGCATACCCAGTGCCAGATGTGGTGGCTCACGCCTGTCATCCCAGCACTCGGGAGGCAGAAACAGGAGGATTGCTGAGTTCGCGGCAGCTTGCCTGGGCACCATAGTGAGCTCAGGGCCAGCCTGAACTACAAAGCGAGACCCTGTCTCAAAAAAAAAAAAAATTAATTTTGCCTGATGATCTGTGACCGCTTCCAAAGTATGTTATTTTCAGTTGAATGTTTCTCTGATAACTGCTGCTTTTACCAGTTCTTAAGACTTCAGGGATTCCCATTACCAGCCCTTCAGCCACAACTCCAGAGCCCTAAAATCCCTGAAACCCAAACATTTCCCTCCAGTCAGCAGCACGTACTTAGCCACAAACTTTGACCTGACCCAAAGTGACAGTATTTATTTCCCTGTGTTCCTCCTATAGAAATATTATCTTTTATTTTTTCAATTTTTATTTATTTATTTTTTTTGAGACAGGGTCTTGCTTTGTAGTTCAGGCTGGCCCTGAGCTCACTATGTAGCCTAGGCAAGCCTGGAACTCAGCAATCCTCCTGTCTCTGCCTCCCGAGTGCTGGGATGACAGGCGTGAGCCACCACACCCGGCACTGTGGTATGTGGTATTTATTGATGGCTGGTGGGCCTGAGTCACCATGCCCAGCATGGTATGTGGTTACCGGGATGGAACTCAGGGCCTTGTGCTTGCGAGGCAGGCATCAGAACCACTGAGCTAAATCTTCAGCCCCTCCATATGATTTTGAGTTTCATACTTCTCCTATTTCTCCCGTGAGATCAGGTAAATATTTTGCCTTTGCTAAATTAATCTTTAGCAGTCCTGCCTCCCTGTGGCTTTTCATTGGATATAAGCAGCTTGCTTCCTTAGGAAGATCCTTCTGGATCTCAGAGTGAGCCCACTTTACAAGATCTTGCTCTGTCTGTCAATGTTCCCTTTGGTTTGGTTGGATGAGGTCGTGAACAGAAGGTTTACTTTCTAGAACCTTTCAGATACAAGACGCAGAGATCCAGCTGGAAGTGGCTTTTGCTTGCTTATTTATAGAAAAATTTTTGGAAGCGCCCTCCTAGAAAGTTGTGCTGTGTCAGGAGGCGTCCACCTAGTTCAGGTTGGAGAAGGCCTTCTCTGGGCTGGGGCTGTGCTCTGGAGTGGCAACGCCTTTTTTCCTGAGACGGCTTATTTGAGAGGACGCCCCCTGCTGGATGGATTTGCAGCCTGGCAGTTGTCAATTCAGAGAAAGCCCCGAGGCGCAATTTTCCTGCTTGTTCTTCAGCCTGCCTGCACCCCAGCAGAGGGTGCCAGGGATCCCTCAGCACCAAGTCTGGGAGCACTTGAATAGCACCCTGCATTGTGTATCTGTTAGGGTTCTATCTGTGACAGTAAAAGAAACCCTACTCAAATGGGCTTTAAAAATGAAGAAATCCTGGATCCCATCACTAGAAAAGTTCATCCTTAGGGAGGTGTATGGTCAGCTTCTCTGACAAAATGCCTTAGGCAAGGACTGAGGATACTGCTTGTTGGTGCAGTGGGTTCAACCCATATGACAAAAATAAACAAAAACCATGAAACGAACCCATAAAAGA
The DNA here is from genome assembly GCA_004025085.1 of Thryonomys swinderianus. Classification (NCBI taxonomy): domain Eukaryota; kingdom Metazoa; phylum Chordata; class Mammalia; order Rodentia; family Thryonomyidae; genus Thryonomys; species Thryonomys swinderianus. The sequence goes on along the minus strand of PVIC010003738.1, from coordinate 58,794 downwards.
GGTTTGTTTGGCTCACAGTTTTGGAGCTCCCAGTCTGTGTTCGACTGACTCCACTGCTTTGGACATTACATCATGATCCATAGAGCAGAAGAGACACAGGAAGGGACTGCTCTGCAGTCCCCAGATGCGCACATCCAGGGACCTAAGGGCCTCTCTTGAAACCCCGTCTTTCGAAGGCTCCACCATGTCCCGGGTCTCTGTTCCGGGTACCATGCTCTATAGATCTTGAATGGCCCCAGAAGTCTCATGTGTTCAGATATCAGAGGATGACAATCCTCTGACTGCCTAGAAAGGGGGACAGTGAGGGGTAAAGAAAGGAAATAGAGTCTTGTGTAATTTCAAAATACAGGGGGGCCAGGCGGTCAGTGCCTCAGAGTGGACAAAGAGACAGACACTCCGAGGTAGCCACTGTTTATCGAGTACACACAATAACTGGACAGAGTATTGGCCACTGGATGATTTAGGGGGTGGTGGAAATCCTATGTGGATGAGGGTCTCAGGTTCAAGAGATTTTAGGTCACTGAGGAGGGCAGTAAGATGGAAAAATCATTCCTGCAATCCTAGGTAGGAGGAGATAGCAGGCTAATAAAGAAGCTGTCCTTCCTGCGGGGGAAAACTTTCTCTTTTTTATTAGTACTCTTTTCTTGAAGAACCAGGACATCTTCAGCTGACAGGCTCTGGCCCTTGAGCAGCCCAGTATCACTGCACCACTGAGGCCTCATCTGTGACCAAGGCAAAACAGAGCCATGTTCCTGCATGCTGTAGCTGCCTCTTGGGCAAAGTGACACTGGGCCTTAGGCAGCTACAGTCATACTTTAATTATGAAATGACTTCCCTCCCCAAAAATTATGGAGAATGGCTTTCAGCATTCAGAGGTTGGGCTTTTGGGAGGTGATTGCCTCATGCGGGATGATCCACTGATGAGCTCATGGCCAATTGTGCTGTGAGCCGGCAGGGCCTGGTCAGAGGAGGTGGGTCACTGGGAAGGGTCCTCTGTGGGGCCCATCTCCCCTCCTTCTCTCTCTGCTTCCTGCGTTCCATAAGGCAAGCAGCTTCCTTCACTATACCTTTCCACCATGGAGTTGGTGCCTTGGAGGCAGCCAACAATGGACAGAATCCCCTGAACCATGAGCCAGACCAAATGTCTCACCCTTTAAGTTGAAAGTGTAGGGTGCTGTGTCTCAAAAATAGGAAAGCTGGGGCCGGAGGGTTAGCTCAGTGGTTCCGGCGCCTGCTTCGCAAGCGCAAGGTCCTGAGTTCGATCCCGGGTTACCACATATAATGCTGGGCGTGGAGACACGCCCACCAACAAGCAACACCGCATACCACGATGCCAGACGTGGTGGCTCACGCCTGTCATCCCAGCACTCGGGAGGCAGAGACAGGAGGATTGCTGAGTTCGCGGCGGCTTGCCTGGGCACCATAGTGAGCTCAGGGCCAGCCTGAACTACAAAGCGAGACCCTGTCTCAAAAAGCA
>PVIC010003738.1:32613-49136 GCA_004025085.1 Thryonomys swinderianus | reverse complement strand
CAGTGCTGGGGGTTGTGGAACCTCACCTCTCTGGGTATAAATGCTTCAATTTGTTTATGTATAAAATGAAGATGGAAAAGATCTTTTATGATTGGTGTGAGGGTTAAAGTAATACATGTAGAAATAGTGTCGCAAACTGAGTGTGATGGTACATACCTGTAATTCCAGCATGATGGGAAACTGAGACAGGAGGATCCAAATTAGAGCTCATCATGGTCAGTTTAGTGTGAAACTGCCTAAAATAAAGAAAAAAAAAAAACCAAGACATGCTCGGTGTGATGGCTCAAGCCTATATAATCCCACCACTAGGGAGGCAGAGGCAAGAGGATTGCTGTGAGTTTCAAAGTAGCCTGGGCTACGAAGGGAGTTTGGGGTCAGCCTGAACTACAAAACAGACCGTCTCAAAAAAACTAAAAACACCCTAAACCCATGGGCCCAGCCAGCAGGATGGACCCACATCTGTCCTGGGGAGAGAATCTGTGTGGCGATACACAAGAAAGGGGCGTGTCAGCCACATATGTACATGGGAGCATCAGCAGCTCTGGTGGCCGAGGGCCGGCTGGAACCCTCCCGTGCTGCCGGGTGGGCGGGCAGGGACAGGGCAGAGGCAGGGTCTGCTTTAGTGGCCTCACATTCCAGGGACCATTCCAAAGGACCTGAGGCAGTGCTGAGGCCCTCCCGGGCCTCACATTCCAGACTTAAGATCAAAATGGGGATGTTAAATAAATAAATAGAATAAAAGTTAACAAATTGGACCTGCCAGACTGGGAACTTAGCCCAGCGGCGCAGTGCTTGCCTAGCATGTGCCAGGCCCTGTGTTCAATCCTCTGTACGGCAACAGAAGAAGATATTTGGTTCCTTAAATTTGCCATTGCTCAGAGAAAGTGGAAGTGTTGATTCAGGAGACTTCCGGCTTCCTTTTGAAGGTCCTCATTCTGGTCAAGAATGACCTTACTTTGGCGGCCCTGAACAGAACTTGCTCTAGAATAAGGGCTGCAAGTACCCCAGGGCAGGATTTGGGAGGTGGAGATGTAATTTGTGATTGCTGGTTCTTGGTGGCCACGTACTCCACACAGGACATGCAGCTATCAGTGTAATTTAAGATCTTATGATAAAATTTATAATTAATTTAAGATCTTATAATAAAAACCTACATCTATCTTCTTGGAAAATTTCTTTTTTTTTTTTTTTTTTTGCTTTTTGAGACAGGGTCTCGCTTTGTAGTTCAGGCTGGCCCTGAGCTCACTATGGTGCCCAGGCAAGCCGCCGCGAACTCAGCAATCCTCCCGTCTCTGCCTCCCGAGTGCTGGGATGACAGGCGTGAGCCACCACGTCTGGCACTGTGGTATGCGGCGTTGATTGTTGGTGGGCATGTCTCCATGCCCAGCATTATATGTGGTTACTGGGGATCGAACTCAGGACCTTGCGCTTGCGAGGCAGGTGCCGGAACCACTGAGCTAACCCTCCGGCCCTTCTTGGAAAATTTCTTTGGAAAGGTGACGATACTAAGTATAGAACCTGGACAGGTATTATTAATAACTGTGATAAAAGTTGCCATTTATTTAGAGAAAGCACATGGAAAACATCTCACATTTTACAGACAAGGAAACAGCAGGGCTTGGGGAGACTAATCTGTCAGGTGGTGCTTGGCCGGGTCTCCTTATCCACAACAAGGCAACCTGCTTTGCCCAGCTCGTCAGCCACTCTGGCAGCCTTGAAGCACCTCAGACCACGCTGCCTCAGGCCCTTTGAGGATGCTGCTCTCTCTACCCAGAATTCCCACCATGCCTTTGGGGCTCTGCCGCCCATCAGCCATCATGGAGTCCCTCCTCCTGGGAACCCAGACACTCTCTCTCCTCGCCTTTTAGGTTCTGCCTTATCCCTTCCTTACTTTCTTGTTCCTGGACTGTCCTATGTGTGCGGTACCTGGAGCATCTAGAAGAATGTGCCCACTCACTCGGTTCGGCGAGTGCAGGAAGCAGCAAGCAGCAAGCAGCAAGCAGCACTGGGACTGGAGGGTCTGCACTTTGGGATGTTGGGAAAAACACTGCAAATCCTCATGATGTGTACGTGGCTCCAACTGCACAACGGTAGTGACATCACCCACTATGAGAGGGAGAGGAGGTCTGTGAACACCGCTTTATCCCCCTTGGGTTAAGTCCACCACATCTTTTCCTTCTGGATCATTAGCTGCAGATGCAATAGTTTTTCTTTGGGCCGATCAAAGCTTGAGCTCTTTAAGACCAGCACAGACTTTTTTGCCTACTGCCTTTCCCTACCCCACATCTGGCCTCCTTCTGGCTTAGTGTCCCCTGCTGGCCTTCAGGCTGTCACCACCCTGTCCCCACTCCTCATGGTCTTGTCTGTTTCCTTCTCCATAGAACACTCAAGGTCTGAGGCTGTGCTTTTCTGCCCTGGGTGCCAGCACAGCCCTGGTAGGATGGGGCTGGGATGTAGCTCAGTGGTGGAGTATGCACCTAGGATCGCAGAGGCCTTGGGTTCCAGCCTGAGCACCCCAACAAACATGCAAGCAACATGATTGGGAGGCACCCTGAGGCCCACACAGCTGACCACACAGCTGACCACACAGTGGTGCGTGTTTGCAGAGTTACACATTGTCCTGAGCCTCTCTAGCCACAGACCCCAGTGCCAGCCAGAAGCAGAGGTGACCACCTGACTCAAGACAAATGCTGCCTTGCCATGGAAAGCACATGTTGCTGTAGCTGGTGGCTGGGAAGTGGTGGTTCTTCGCTTTTGAAGGGAAGGAATCAAGGGTGGGAGTAGGAAGAGGGGCTGAGCTTCCGGGGATACCCTGAGGGACCACTGAGCCCCCTACCTTCCCTGTGACTTTTCTCCCAGTTCTTCCCTGCTTCCCTGCAAGGACGGATCCTCATCAGGGTCACTACAGGGCTGGCCAAAGACCAGGGCGTAAAGCTTCCTCCACACCCGGAGGGTACTTAGATGCATCTATCTTGCTGTTTTCCCAGTTTTTGTTTGCCCCTTGCCCGTAAAACTGGTCCACTTTTATTCCCAGCCCCACCGAGTGATCAGGTCAGCAGTGGCCCAGGGACATCGCCTTGGGCAGCTCCCTCTCTTGCTATGCTCCTTCTCATCATTCCCTCTGGTGGGACGCCCCACCCGCCTGTGGCTATGCAGAGCGCTAAGTTAACTGGAAATATTATAGGCCGTCAGGCAGGGCTGGCCCCTCAAAGAAGTCTGTAGAGAGGACAACTGTGGCTGGAGGCACATGTGGCTGGAGGCCAGGCTTCAAGAAAAAGAACATCAGGAATGGGGATTTAGCTCAAGAGGTACCGGGAAAACCTTGGACACACAAGGGCCCAAGTTCGATCTCCGGTACCACAAAAAAGAAAATAAAAGAAAAGAAGGCCAGAGATTGAGCTCAGTGGTTCCAGCACCTGCCTCGCAAGCGCAAGGCCCTGAGTTTGATCCAGGTAACCACATACAATGCTGGGTGTGGTGACTCACGCCCACCAGCCATCAACACCACATACCACAGTGCCAGGCGTGGTGGCTCACGCCTGTAATCCCAGCACTCGAGAGGCAGAGGCAGGAGGATTGCTGAGTTCCAGGCTTGCCTGGGCTACATAGTGAGCTGAGGGCCAGCCTGAACTACAAAGCGAGACCCTGTCTCAAAAAAAAAAGAAAAGAAAAGAAAAAGAGGACTGACTGCAACCACTTACCCGAGGGTGAACAGCAGTGATTGATACTCGAATTCACAATAATCATGCTGTAGATAACTTCATTGGTTATAACAGTGCTATTGCATCCATCACGGGGTGGGAAACTGAGATTTTTTAACCCATCCCTTCCAGGAAATCTTCGCATGGTCCATATATGCTTGCTATGTGACTTGCTTCCTCATTGGATCCCCATTTAATCACTGTTTTGTGAGCGACTACACTTCTTATCATCTTATTGGCTGACCACAGCTTTGTCCCACCTCATACCCACCTGTGATTTCTAGTCAGAACAATATTACCTAAGCCACTGTACTTGTAATCTTACTAGTTCACCACAGTTTTGTCCCCACCTTGAACATGCCTCACCTCTTGGCTTTCCCCAACAAAATACCCATGAAGTGGGGTTGGTGGGAACTCTCTTTCTGGGTCCCCCTTCTGTCTCCATTAGCAGAAGCGGTTTTTCTCTCAATAAAGTCTTCCTACCCTTAACCTCCATTGTTCCTAGAATTCATTCTTTAATTTTAGAGGACCTGAACTTGGCATGTCAGACATCTGGCAGGTTAGGAATTATAATACTTCAGTTATATTATTTGGTCCATAGATCACACACCTGTAGCATGGCCACGGCTAGCATGTACGATTTGCTGTGTCTCTGCTTGGAGTCCGGGCCAGGCCCTGTGGCAGGCTGACCTGATGTCCTGAGCTTCTGTTTCTTCCTTCCCACCCATATTCAAACTGTGCTTTCTTACTCCCTTGCAGCGGAAGTTGCTACAATGTGCCATTTTGGCCAGTGCTAAACAAGCGGAACACACAGGACTGCTGCAAAGCCTTGGCTCCCCTAGCTCAGAGGCTGCTGCTTTTTTCTTCTTCTCAGCTAGAAACTCAGAGGGAAAGACAGGGAGTCCAAGCCCCCTGCAGAGGGCTAGGTCCCCACCTGCAGCAGCTCCTCCCAGAGACAGAGGTGCAAAGAGGCAGGAAGAACCCAGCAGTTATTTAATGGTAAACTCACTGTAACAAATACAGCTGATGCTGCCCGGGGCGGGGCAGAGGCTTGAATCTGAGCCTCAGCTGTCTGACCCATCGCCTCAGCTATCTGCTGTCAAAAGCACAAGAAAAGCCCATAAAATTGGAAAACTTAGTTTCTTCACAATTCATCCAAATTAGGAGGCCAATTCCCAGAACTCTAAATGCACAGAAATATTTCAGTTTATAGGAAAGCAAAAAGCTCCAAGAAATATGGTAACGTGTAGATTCAACCAGGCTTTGACCTACCGGAGGACCCAGAAAAATGCTGAAAGTCCGGTTCTGTTGAAACTTCCTAGTGCTAGGGCAGGGAGTGGCGATTGTTACTCTCAGCACAAGGAAGCTAGACAATTAGCTGAGCTTCACAAATCCTAATTTTTTTTTTCATGCTGTACTGGGGACTGAACTCAGGGCCTTGCACCCTGTTCTAATTATTATATATATATTTTTGAGACTAGGTCTTACTAAGTCACTTCATTATCTAAGATGGACTTGAACTTGCTAAGAACTCTATTTTAAGGATTCAACTCAACTTCTTTGTTTCACTAAGGCGTCAGGTAAATCTGACTCTCCTCCATTACCTGTTTTCAGAGAAATTACTGTTACTAACTGTGGTTAGTTGTTGCTCTGTTCCTGAAAGAAAATACCTGAGGAAATTGATGTAAAAGAAGAAAAGTTTTTCTAGCTCACGGCTCCGGAGTTCCAGTCAATGGCCGACTCTTGTCACTGCTTACAGACCTGTGGTGAGGGGGAGCACCCTGACAGGAGGCCACAGCACAGCAAAGGGGCCCACCTCATGCGGTGGCTGGGGCCTCAGATGAGTCCGCGACACAGGAGAGCAAGTATGACTCCCAACCTGCTGGATATCTGAAACAGGAGTGCGTGTTCTCTAAAATCAAAGAATAAATTCCAGAAACAATAACAGTAGGAAAAGTCTATTGAGAAAGAAAGCTTCTGGCTGACAGATAGGATGGGGACCCGAAAGTGGGAGAACCCACTCACCTCACTCCCTAGGGGGATTTTATGGAGCAAAGCCATGAGAAGAGGTGGGTTTAAAGTGGAACCAAATGATAGCCAGGAACGTTGCGAGTACAGTCACTTAGGTAATACCGGTACAATGAGAAATCACAAAGTGGACAAAATCATGATCAACCAATAAGATTATGACAAGTACAGTTGTTTAGGTAACACTGATTAAATGGGGAATCCAGTGGGAAGGCAAGTCACATAACAAGTGTACAGGGATTTTCAGGAGGGAATGGGGATCTTTTCTGGGAGGGATGGGTTAAAACCTTGGTCTCCACCCCAAGATTGAAGCCTACTAGAATATCAATCACTGCTATTTATCCTACGTGGGTGGGGTAGTTTTCTCTTTTGGAATATTGGCTTTCAGTGAAGGGCTCCTTGACTGTCCTTTGTATTGGCTCCATCAATGTGGGCTTTTCGAGGGCCAGCCCTGTCTAACTGCTACAAAATGTAGCTTACCTATCTACAACAACAGAACCCCAAAGGCGTGCCCCCTTGCCTGCTGCCTTCAACTAGGTTCTCTCTCCTAGGTTTCCATTACTTCCCCATAATGCATCAAATGATGAAGTCACCAGTTGCTTACTAACAACTGGCAGCCACACCAGGCTTATGTGTGTCCAACCTGCAGCCATTTTTGACACTTTTCCCCTAGGTAAGGTTTTACTATGTACTCCTGGCTAGTCTCCACATTGCAATCTTCCTGCCTCAGCCTCTCAAGTGCAAGGGCTGGAATTATAGGTATGCCTTGCTTGCCCTATGTTTGGGGGATGGGTGTGAGTGAAGAAGCATTGTTTTGGGAATTAATGTATTTAAGTGACAAAACATTCCTTTTTTTGTGGTAATGGGGGTTGAATATATCTATATCTATATCTATATCTATATCTATATATTTTTTTTGAGACAAGGTCTTGCTTTATAAGGCTGGCCCTGAGCTCACTATGTAGCCCAGGCAAACCTCGAACTCAGCAATCCTCCTGTCTCTGCCTCCTGAGTGCTGGGATTACAGGGGTGAACCACCACACCTGGCACTGTGGTATGTGGTACTGATGGCTGGTGGGCATGAGTCACCACGCCCAGCGTTGTATGTGGTTACCAGGGATCAAACTCAGGCACTTGCACTTGTGAGGCAGGTGCGGAACCACTGAGCTAAATCTCTGGCCCTCCTTATAAATGTTTAAAGGTGGAGGAGGCAGGCCACAGGTTGGAGATACCTGGTTAGTACATGGCCTTTGGGGGACATTAAGATATCCAGACCTTAACAGGTGCTCTTTTGCTATCAAAAGTGTTGTGGGGGGGCAGAGATTTAGCTCAGTGGTTCCAGTGCCTGCCTAGCTACTGCAAAGTCCCTGGTGCCATCCTTGGTAACCACATACAACAATGTTGGGTGTGGTGATTCACACCCACCAGCAATTAGTACCACACACCACAATGCCAAGTGTATAATCCCAGCACTCGGGAGGCAGAGACAGGAGGATTGCTGAGTTCAAGGCTTGCCTGGGCTACATAGTGAGCTCAGGGCCAGCCTGAACTATAAAGCGAGACCCTGTCTCACAAAAAAAAAAAAGTATTGTGGTTTGAGTGGCTAATTTTTTCTGAGGTTTTGAGGTTTTTGTTTGTCTTGTATTCACCGCAACGTGAAACTTTGGAGGTACTAATTAATCTACCTCCCATCCATCACATGGAAATGAGGCCGTGGTCACTGTGTTGCTGCTACAGCCTGGCAACATGATCTACAATTCACGGCCCAAGAAATGTTGGCAACCACCGACTCTGCTGTGAGAAGAGGACAGCCAGTGGATCCTACGGCAGGCTGAGCACACTTTGCGTAGCACCGCCTTCCCCAACCCGGAGAGGAGGGGCACCTGCGACAGCACAGCTGGGCACACAGGTCTTTCCTGAGACAGGTGCTGGGCCCCCCCTGTGTTCCCTCCCTTCCCGTGAGTCACCTGGCTTGACCTCGCAGAAATACAAATGTTTTCTTCTTCGTTCTCCCCTGGCTATCAGAGTTGAGCAGTTAAACAATTTAAAGGCCCTAACTTATTTATTTACTTGCTTTTCATTTATCTTTGAGACAGCGCCTCACTATGTAGTTCACACTGGCCTTGGGCTCACGAGGTAGCCCAAGCTGAGCTCAACCTTGTGGTGCCGCTCCTGCTTCAGCCTCCGGAGTTGCTGGGATTATAGGCCTGTGCCACCCTGCCCGGCCCCCTGCATTAAATCCATTACCTTGCAACTTCTTGCCGTTTGCTAGGCTGAGAACAGGGACCCTTTGAGCATCAGGTTTAAGGAATTTCTCCACCAACTGTTAGAAATCTGAGTTTCAAAGGTTGCATAGTTATCTTTTGTTTACTGCAAGGCATTTTAGGATTAACAAAAGCCTTGTCTCATGTTCGAAGTGTCTGCAGAAGCCCACGTCCTCTCCAGAAATACCTGGATTTGTAACTGACCCGTTTTCCCCACTCACTGAGTATCTGACCCCATGCGCCCTTTCCCTCACTACCTACCACCACGCTGAACAGCGTCTAAGACAGCTGCTCTGGTCTCTTTAAGTGTCTTTCTCACTAGAAAAAGGCTGAGCCGGGTGGCCTGGAATCACACCGTTGGGTGGGACTGCTGAACTGCACAGCATATCAGTCCCCTCACCAGCCTCAAATCCTTTCAGCGGCTCCAAACTGTGGCTGGGAACAAGGCCAAGATGCCAGCGTGTGGGGTACTGCAGGCCCCTAAACGACCCTGAGGACCACACTCTCCCCTCCCTCTTCACTGGTGATCCCTTCTGTGCTCTGAACACTTTTACCTCAGGCGCCTCCTCCCTAACCAAGCTCCTCCTCCTCTGTCGGGAGGCACCACCTCTAAAGATCCGGGGGCAGAGCAGTGAGCAGACTCTCCCTAATAAGCTGGGGAAATCAGAATGCCTCCAGCCAGGGACATGCATAAACATATGATCGTACCATTGTAAAAGGAAATAAAAACGGATGTGTGTGTTTTCTTATCGTCTGATTAAATAGTTTAAAAACCACTTGTGACGTGTGTTAGCTTCACAAATGTAGCTTGTGGTCCCAGCTACTCAGGAGGCTGAAGGTAGAGGATTGCTTGAGCCTTCAAGCTCAAGACCAGCCTGGCAACAAAATGAGACCCTGTCTCAAAAATCAAACAAGACAAAGAAAAAGTATGTTGATGACAAACTATTCAAGAATAGAAAGTGAAGAGTCATGTCTTTCCTGCTCCCAACCTGGCCTTCTTCTCCCACTTTTGTCAGTTCCTTAGGTAACAGTTCTGCAGATCCGCTGCCTATGCGCAGGCGTGCACCCTGACAGGTGAGAGAGGTCAAGGCCCTTGAGGCTGGGTCTTTACGCCTAAGAAGCCCACGCCTGCTCAGGAGGGTAGGTCAGTCCCAGACCTTGAGTGAGCAGTATGTGGGAAACCGAATGTCATTCAAGACCCTCAGAGTCAGTATTCAATTTCCAGTGAGCTCCACAGATTTGGTTTATAAACCACCACCCACCCACCATAACCGAAGGGCATGCCAACCATCAGGAGAGTCAAAATAAAATCAACAAACTCCAGCCCCTTTGTATAGTTTGAATACACATTTTTTTTTTTGAGACAGAGTCTTGCTTTATAGTTCAGGCTGGCCCTGAGCTCACTATATAGCCCAGGCAAGCCTCCAACTGAACAATCCTCCTGCCTCTGCCTTCCGAGTGCTGGGATTACAGGCGTGAGCCACTACGCCTGGCCTGGTTTGGGGGCTTTTAAAGCTAGGACATATTTATCAGACATGGTGGTGCATGCCTGTAATCCCAGCACTTATGAGGCAGAGACAGAAGGATCACCAGGAGTTTGAGGCCAGCTACATAGTGAGTCAAAGCCAGTCTGGACTACATAGTGAGACTCTCTCAAAGAAAAACAAAACAAAAACCCCAAAATCCTAGGACATATTTGAGTCTGTCTTTGGAAATCAAGACAGGTGGGGTGCAATAAAAAACATTTCCACAAGTTTTGTTGCTTGAACTCTGGTTACCCCAAGTAATTACAAGAAAGACAAATGAAACCATGAAGCAGGACGAGGGGACCCCAGCTGGGAGAAGAGGAAAGATGTTGAAAAGATGGCGTCTTCTGACAGCGTGTCCCCACCCACATGGTGAAGAGATTGAGGGAGAGAGGTGAACTGCCTAAAGGTCGCTGTTTTCTTTGATGAGATGAGGACTACAGGAAGTGGACCCTACAGCCCGCCTTACCCAACCCGGAGAGGAGGGAGCCCGCAACAGCACGGCCCGGGGCTCTGCGGTCCCTCCTGAGACATATACCGTGGACCCCATGTGTTCTGTCCCTTCCAGTGAGAACTGGTGAGGGTAAGGCGGGGCTCGGGGACCATGTGCCTGTCATAGTTCCTGGCTACAAACCGTGGACAGAGAGGAAGAGTGAGGCAGGAAGTGTATCAGATGGGAAAATGGGCAGCTCGCTGAGCCTCAGCAGGCCAAGAACTAGGTTGGACGCGACACAGGTGGGGACAGCGCCCCTCCCACCATGGGCTCATATCTGCAAAGAAAATGCGAGCGTACCCCAGCCAGCTTCCATCGCTGCTGCACCGGGCCTTCCCACCCACTGCTCTCTCTGCCAGCAGCAGGGACATTCCTGGGAGCCCTTCCTTCCCTTGAAGGCCCCTCAGACTGCCCGGCCTAGGTCACGGCGAGTCTGGGAAAGGAAAGTAATGGAAGCTTTCGGTTTCTATAGTAGAAAGTGGAGGGCCTCCTCCCAATGAAACTGTAAAGAGGGGAGCCCCCAAACATAAGGGAAAGGTTCAAAGGTTGGGTGCCCCAAGACAAGAAGCTAAGTGTTTTCTGCTTCCAAGCTCTGAGCACTCGGGACAGTTAGATCTTAAAGCTGGAGAGGGAGAGGAGACCCCTCAGCCAGACGGGGGCCGCGGCTGAGCCATGAGCGTGCTGGGCTTGGTGATGGCCCTGCGTGTAGCAGCTCCCCGCTGACCCCCCTGCTGACAGGAAGAGAGTTGCCAAACAAAAGTCACATGCTTGGGGAAATTGCAACACAGGAAGGGAAATTGAGAAATCAAGTTGAACTAGGTTTGGGAAAGAAGGAAGGTTTTTCTCTCTCAACCATGGCTGGTTAAGACCACAGGAGGAAGAGAGGAGGGTCTGAGGGGAGAAGAGGGGAAAAAAGAGGCTCACTTACTAAGCATCTGCTGCCCCACCTCGCAGGGCCAGCACTGTGGCTGACAGGATCTCCTCAGTAAGGAGAAAGGGAAAGAGTGCCCCTTGATAACCTGTGGGGCGGGAAGATTTGCCCATTAGTATCCCTCGCCCCTCTCTCCAGCTTCTGGAAAGGGAGGAGAGTGGGAGTCCAGCTCTGCCTGTCTTGTTTCCTGAGCGCCTGGCCTGCTTCAGCTGCAGCCGTGAAGGAACCGGCCCCCCAAGGCGGGGCCTCAACTTTCAGTGCTGCCTCCGACCAGGCAGGCGGGTCTATTTCAAGGTAGATGCTTCACATTTGTGGTGCTGAGGGCCTCCGGCAGGCAAGGCAAGCGGTGTACCCAGAGCCACACCCCAGCCCTAAATCCAGGTGTGGCAGTAGAAATTGGTTGCTGCCCACTTCACCTAGGACACCCGAGTGTGGCTTTCGTCAGTGAGGAAGGCCACGCTCATTCCTGTGTCTCCATGGTTCAAAAGGTCAGCGAGGGAAAAAGGACTCTACTGACTCAGGGACTGAGGGCAAGTTATTTAACCTCTTGAACTTTTCATCATGGTAACAGGAATTGTGAGAGTCCTTCCTTGTACCCCATAGGGAGTGTAGAAGGGAAAGGGTGAGCCCAAAAAGCACCAAGCCGAAGTGAAGTCCTGCCCAGGACCGGCCTCAACAGGGTTTGTTCTCACAAAGCTCACGGTTGCCCGGAGAAAGCGTGTTCCCTCTACTAGGGGGGACCAGCTTCATCTCCTTGGCCAGAAGTGGGAGGTTTCGTCAGGCGTGCTGTCCGTGCGTCATCCTGAAGGGCTTTCTCTGGCTGCTTCTCACGCCCCGATCCTGTCACCTGTGAAACAGCCCCGGCTGTTTGCCTTTCTAGGCTGTTTGACAACGACCTAGTTGGCAAGGACCGTGGAGAAATGTCAGGCCCGGGATGTCTCCACAGGGGATACATGAGTCTGCATGTTGGGTGGATTGTAGTCAACAGGAAGAAAAATGGTTTAAAGTCAACAGGAGAGAGCGCCCCGCCATGGAAACAGGAAGATGGCTGGCTGCTGCCCTGTGGGGAAAGAAGGAGCTATTTATTTATTCTGTGAAACAGCATCATTGGTATGTAATTTGCATACCACGTAATTCACCATTTAAAGTGGATAATCCATGGGCTGGGATGCATGGTATTACATGCCTAGCATGTGGGAACCCTGGGTCAGGTTCCTAGTCAAACTGACAGACTGACAGACAGGCAGACTGATAGAGAGCATGGCTTATTCTTTGTTTTTAAACTATATTCACAGAATTGCATACCATCATCACAGACAAGTTTTGGACATTTTCATCATCCAGAAAGAAAATGCCAGGCTACACTTCAGCACCCTCCCCCATTCATACCTCTGCTTTTCCAGTCCTAGGCACTGTGGTCCACCATCTGTCTCTGTGGATTTGCCTGTTCTGGGTATTTCACACAAGGAGAATCATATTATCTTTCACTTAGCCTTGTGATCTATATCTAGGAGAAAACTGTTGGATTGTGAAACGTTTCCATCTTTCTCCTCCTGTCCAAGATTGAGTACTGGACCCAGGGATAGTCTACCACTAAGCTACACCCCAGCCCTTTTTGTTTTGAGACAGAGTCTTGATACATTGCCCAAACTGGTCTTGATCTTGCGATCTGACCCTCCTGCTAGCTAGGATTAAGGATGTGAACTGCTGTATCTAGTTTACATTGGGCCTTTGAAAGGACTGCGAGGCTAGATTCCAAAGTGACTGCACCATTGCACATCCCCATGGCAGGATATGAAGGTTCTGATTTCTTTTATATCTATACATATATGTCTATAAAGTACTGAAGATTGAATTTGGGCCTTTGTGCTTCCGAGATAGGCATAGTACCGCTTGAATTAAATCCCCAGCCCAGTCTGCTTTCTTACATCCACCAACACTTATTATAGTCCGTCTTCATGATCCCAGGCATCCTAGTATGTGAGAAATGGTTTTGATTTGCATTTTTCTGATGACTAAAGATCCTGAGCACCTTTCTTTCTTTCTTTCTTTCTTTCTTTCTTTCTTTCTTTCTTTCTTTTTTTTTTTTTTTTTTTTTTTTTTTTTTTTTTTTTTTTTTTTTTTTTTTTTTTTTTTTTTTTTTTTTTTTTTTTTTTTTGAGACAGGTAGTTCAGGCTCACCCTGAGCTCACAGGCAATCCTGGAACTCAGCAATCCTCCTGCCTCTGCCTCCTGAATGCTGGGATTACAGGCATGGGCTACCACACCCCATTGAGCACCTTTTTAAATGCTTATGGGCCATCTGTATTTCTTCTGGAGACATGTTTGTTCCAGTCCTTTCCTCATTTTTAATTTAATGTATATATTTTTTATCAGTGCTCTCTATATATTCTAAAGGAAATCTTATTGTAATCTTCTCAAATTTATAGTTTTCTTGCCAGTCATGGTGGTGCATGCCTGTAATCTGAGCTGGCTAAGGCTGAGGCAGGAGGATTGAACTCACCAGGAGTTCAAGGCCACTCTGAACTACATAGCCTTGTCTCAAAAAAATAAGCAAACAGGGCTGGAGGGTTAGCTCAGCGGTTCCAGTGCCTGCCTCGCAAATGCAAGGTCCTGGGTTTGATCCCCAGTAACCACATACAATGCTGGGTGTGGAGACTTACGCCCACCAGCAATCAATACCACATACCACAGTGCCGGGCGTGGTAGTTTATGCCTGTAATCCCAGCACTCGGGAGGCAGAAGGATTGTTGAGTTCCAGGCTTGCCTGGGCTACATAGTGAGCTCAGAGCCAGCCTGAACTACAAAATGAGACCCTGTTTCAAGAAAAAAAAAAAAAAAAAAAGCAAACAAAATCAATCAAAAAATTGTATCTTCTCAATCATACTCATATTAGAGCAGCTGTGGGCCTAACTCCAAAGAACACAGGGGCAAATTAATCCAAATGACAATTGATAAAACATCTTGGAAGCCCTAGACCCCTAGAGTCTAGGAACTCCACTAGCGCCTGCAGAAGAATCTCTTTCTTCTCAGCAGACGCATATCCTTGGCTTATTTTTACGCCTCCCATGGACAGAGGAACAGAACTATCCTCCTCCTCAAGTCCCCACCTTTGAAAAACTGAGTCTAGGGTAGGGGCTGAGGGACATCCATGATGCAGGGGACACCACGGTCTCCAGCGGTTTTTATTATTTCATTTCTTCTCATTTTGTTTTAATGAGTGTTTGACAAGCTCTTCCTCTATGATAGGTAGAGAAAATGTAAAGGCAAATAAGCCACAGAGGGAGAAATAGGCCCCCAACCCAAGGACTGTCAATTTCAAGGAAGCAGAAATGTGTCTGAGACACGGCAGGGAGCAGAGAATGCGAGGTCTGCTCTGTGGAGAAATAACGGTGAAAGAGGGACTGTTGGGAATCACGATCAGACCCACAGGGAAGGTGCTATTTAACCTGGTCTGGGTGTTTTTGCTTTTTCTTTCCTTTGCACTGAGTTATATCTCCAGTGCCTTTTATTAATTTTATTTCAAAACAGATCTCAGCTGGGTATAGTGGCTCATGTTTGTAATCCCAGCACTTGGGAAGCAGAGGCAGGAGGATTGCTATGAGACTGAGGCTTGGCTGGACCAGCCTGAACTACAAAGCAAGACCCTGTTTCAAAAAAACCAAAAACCAAACAAACAAAAACAGATCTTACTAAATTGGCTAAGGTGGGCGTGAATTTGGGATCCTCCTGTCTCAGCCTCCCAGAGTGCTGAGACGACAGACATGTGCCACCATGCTCACCTTAAGTTGGTCTTGAAGAATGAGTACAGTTTGCTGCGTGAGAAGGCAGGTGCAGGGGATCATGTAAGATCCTGCTGTACCTTTGCAATGCGTGCATTTGAATGAATCCAGAAATTTCTCCAGGACATTCTGATTCTGGTCCATTTTTTAAAAATTTTATCTTACGGTTCTGGGGATCAGACCCAAAGCCTCACACACGCTATGCGTCCCCTCTTTCACCCTGCTATTCCTCTGACACCTCTGCTTTTTCAGATTCCTGGCAGAAATCTGAGTTTCAGACAAAGCTTGCACATAAAGCTCAACTGTAGCAGAAGGCTGCAGACTGAGAGGTCAGTGGGTCCCGTTTCGTTTCTTAGATCTATGAGGATGCATGATCTGCCCGCTGGGAAAGGTCAGCAGGAAGGACCCGTCCCCGGGAAGAGGGGTGGGGTGAGCACCGAAAAGGGGTTCTGGAGAAAGTTCCAGAAGGAGGAGACAGGAGTTCCAGAAGAACCCGCTCTGTTTATGCCACACCTCCACTTGTTTTCCTCTCTTACCTAAAGTCTACAGACTTGTAATGAGTAACTAAATGGGTGACGTCAAAAGCTGAAGCTCTCATGTGAGACAGGTGCCTTCTTTAGTTCCCGAGCACCAAAACATACCCCATGGCCCCTGGACTCTGTCCTCTGGAGGTGGAGGGAGGCCAGCTGTGGGTTTCCTAGAAGCTCCAGGCAAACTGCCAGTGGATCGTGCGATTAGTCTCCGCTGCCCTTTCTGGGTCTGACCTGCTACTCCTGACATATGGGCACACGGCCTGGCCGACAGGGCTTCGGCGAGCCAGTCACCAAAGGCCTGAGCCAACGGCTGGGCCACAGTGAAAGGCTACATCGCATAGAACAAGACTCCCAGGCTTTTAATTTACCAGTTGAACTGAACCACGGAGAACTTGAATCTGCCCTCCTCACGTTCGGGGTATGTATAAATTGGTAAGAAATAAACAAGCATCTTGACATTCTGAGGAAGGTACTAGTGGGCAGAGGGGAGGGCGCTTGAGGAAATACTCTGACCCCTGTTGCCCCAGAAAGCAGATCTACCAAATCCACCCCTTGAACCTCTAGATAGGCTGGGGTAACGACTGACACTAGCAAAGAATCTCTGCGGAGCTTCCATCCCTGACTTCATCCAGGGTAGAGCTCTTGCCGAGCACTGCAAGGCATTGGATCCAACCTCCACAGCAAACAAAACAACTAAACAGCTAAATAAAACACCCGCAAAACAACTTCCTTCTCAAGACAAACCCTCAACAAGGACCCACCAGAATCCAATGTTAAGCATAGAAAACTGTTCTTGGTTTTGTTAGTTTGTTTTTGTTTTGCAGTACTGGGGATTGAACTCAGGACCTTGTGCTTGCGAGGCAGGCACGGTACTACTGAGCTACATCCCTGGCCTAAGCATTGAAGGCAAAGGAATTCCCTAGTCTGCTGGAAAGAGGAATGCTTACAATCTCTGCCCTGGGCCTAAGTGGCCACCCTCAGAATATGTATCAATTTCCGTTAAAAGAGGAGAGCTGAAAGGACTTTTTTACATCACAGCTGTCCCAGTAGAATTTCCAGTGATGTTGAGATTTTTTTTTTTTTTTTTTTTTGCTTTTTGGAGACAGGGTCTTGCTTTGTAGTTCAGGCTGGCCCTGAGCTCACTATGGTGCCCAGGCAAGCCGCCGCGAACTCAGCAATCCTCCCGTCTCTGCCTCCCGAGTGCTGGGATTACAGGCGTGAGCCACCACGCCCAGCATTATATGTGGTAACCGGGGATCGAACTCA
>PVIC010003738.1:0-32513 GCA_004025085.1 Thryonomys swinderianus | reverse complement strand
GGAGGCAGGCGCCGGAACCACTGAGCTAACCCTCCGGCCCGATGTTGAGATTTTTATATCTGGACTATGCGATACGGTAGCCGCTACCTGTGTGTGACTGTCATAGGCTTAAAGTAGGGTTAGTGTGACCGAGAAACTGAGTTTTTATTCAATGTTACTTGCTTTAGGCTACTGGCTACCCTTCGGGACGTAGCAACTCCGCGAAGACTTATTTAGGGATTTCTTTTGTTCTGAGAGGGTACCAGGCCGTACTAGTTCAGGATGCCTGTGACTGCAGCCTCTGGACACAGTGGGGGTTGTTGCTAATAAGCTTCAGTGTTGTATAGGTTCAGATTGTATACAGATACATAAAATAGAGCCGAGCATGGTATATACACCTGTGATCTCTGCCTGCTGGGAGGCTGAGGTGGGGGTGGGGGGTGGCAAGTTCAAGCTTTGGTTGGGCAACTTACTGACTTTGTGAGACTCAAAAATTAAAAGAGCTGGGTTGCTGGGGATTTAGCTCAAGTGGTATCGCACCTACCTTGGAAGTACAAGGGCCAGAGTGCCACAGTACCACCAAATGAATGAATGAATGAATAAATGAATGAATGAATGAATGAATGAATGAATAAATAAATAAATAAATAAGCGAGCTGGGGATATATCTCAGTAGCCCCCAGGTTTAATACCCAGCATCACCATGTAGGTAAATAAAATATGCCCAGTGCAGAGGTTGCCTCTCTCATTATTTGACTCTCCTCTCAAGGGCAAGGCCGTGTCCTCCACATCCCAAGGCTCGACCTACGCAACGAAAGCAAGTGTTGGTTTGAGATAAGAACCCACTGAGAAAGAGGAAGTTCGGTCGGTGAGGCAAATAAAATGGGTGGACTGAACTGGTTTTGTGTTTTTTGTTTTGTTTTTGAGACAAGGTTGCCAGAGCCAGCCAGACAAAACAGCGGGTCGTGAAGTCGAGGGGCGCAGATTAAGAAAAGAGAAGACAGGAAAATGGGCTCGGGAGGACCTCTCTGTCAATACTGAGCAGGCCCTGAATTTATTCTTCAGTGCTTTTTATAATATTTCTAGCTACAGTGTTCACATGCAAGGCTTACAATTGACAATGTAGTTAGTGATTAACATATAAGTTTAACATGGTTAGAATCTAAGTCTACAAGAACTCAAAATGCAAAGATAACTCTTTCTGGCAGACAGCACTTAAAAGTTTCCAGGATGAGCTCTGCTTGTAAAACTTTTCCCCAGGTGATCTGCAACCTTTTTATCTTATGTTAAAGATTAGCCCAGGCTCTCAAGGCACAAGTCTTTGTCTCTTAGAACACTTCCCTATTCCTATCCTTGAGAGGTTACTTCTTTTTGTCATTTTATTTTATTTACTCACTAGAACAGTATCCTCTATCATTGATGCAGTCAGTAAATCAAGCAGAGATTGTATTAGAGGAAGAACAGCAAACTCCTCGTAGAAGGGTCAAGGGAAGGCGACTCAGCCAGAGGTTGAGACTTCTTTGATCAGGCATCCCAATGCAGCGATCCAGACCATTTTGGGAGCTGGGCAGCATTGTTTGGTATAGTGCAGATCTCACAACTACTAGTTGGTGCAGCACCCAGTGCAGATCTCCAGGCCTGGAAAGTCTTCTCCAGCAGGGTCTGCTTCCCACACAAGTTCTTGTTATAATTCAGGCCAGGCTTGAACTTACATGAACCCCATGCTGGCTTCAAACTTGGCGTGACCCTCCTGCCTCAGCCTTGTAAATGCTGGGATTACAGGTGTGCATTACCATGCTCAATTTTGTTTAAAATCTTCTGAATTACATGGATATAAATGCTTCACTTTGTAGTTTAGGTATTATCTAATCTGGTTTTAAACTAACACTTAAAAAGGTCTGATTTGGGGGGGTTTTATGTTAACAGGTATATGATATGAAAATGACAATAAATTCAATACCTTTTCATGACTTTTCTTGTCATGCCGAGACTATAATTTTAGGATCAGAATTAAGCAGTACCAGATATTTTTGGCTTCTTACTAGGAATATCCTAAGTAATAACTATTAAAGAAGGTACTAGTTTGGGGTCACATAAAAATATTATCTCCTTTTTAAAGGGGGCAAAGTTGGATGCAAGGTCACAAGCACTCTATCATTGAATTATATCCTTTTTTTTTTTTAAGATAGGGTCTCAGTGTAGTTCAGGCAAGCCTTGAAGTCATTAGGTAAACTAAACTGGCCTTGAACTCATGGATATCATCCTGCCTCAGCCTCCCAAATGCTAGAATTATTAGTACCAACTCTTTATTCTATTTTTTTTTACACAGCATCTCACTACATAGTTCAGGTTGGCTTTGAACTCACTATGTTCCCAAGGCTGCCCTTGAACTTCTGGTAATCCTCCTGCCTCAGCTTCCTGAGTGCTATTATAACAGGCATGTATCATGACTCCCAACATGTTTTAGAAAATGTAAAAATGTTTTAAGCATCAGAAATGGTTTTCAGGATAGGTTTAAATATTACAGCTTTCTATTGATTTAGCCAGGAATGCCCTTTAAATCTATACAAATAACACTCCCTCCTCCAATACAAAAGTGTGTTTACACCCTTGATTAGGAAGTTCTGTTTCAGCAACATTTTTATTTATTTTTCTTTTTTTTGAGACAGGGTCTCACTTTGTAGTTCAGGTTGGCTCTGAGCTCACTGTGTAGCCCAGGCAAGCCTTGAACTCAGCAATCCTCCTGTCTCTGCCTCCCGAGTGCTGGGACTACAGGTGTGAGCCACCACACCCGGCACTGTGATATGTGGTATTGATGGCTGGTGGGCATGAGTCTCCATGTCCAGCATTGTATGTGGTCACCGGGATCGAACTCAGGACCTTGCACTTGCGAGGCAGGCACCGGAACCACTGAGCTAACCCTCTGGCCCAACATCTTTATTTTTTAATATCTTCCTTCTATGCTTTCTTTATCATTTTTTTTACATTTTATTGGTACATTATATATACACATCACAATTATACTCCACATTGAGAATTTGTACCAGTTAATGACACAACTTCTCATTTTCCCCCTCACCTACCCACCCTACCTCCCCCCACCCCTATATACACAAGTATTGTTTCCTCTCTTTTAACATTAATTTTTTTCTTTCTTCGTTATTTACCCCTAAGCCCCATTACTCTTTGAATATTTACTATTTCACAATACCAGTCATACATTTAGAACGCATTTATAGCTTCAGTTTCTCATATCAGAGAAAATATGATATTTGCACATCTGTGACCTATTTATTTCACTTATGAGTATGTCCTGAAGTTACATCCATTTGAGTATAAATGATTCGATCTCATCATTCTTTATGGCAGAGTAATACTCCATTTTCTAAAAAACCACATCTTCTTTATCCAGTCTAGTGTTGATGGACATTTGAGTTGTTTCCAAGATTTAGCTATCACAAACTGAGCTGCTGTAAACATGGGTGCACATATGTCACTGTGATAGGAATCTTGTAATTCTTTTGATATATCCCCAGCAAGGGAATAGCGGGGTCAAATGAACCTCTAAGCCTAGTTTTTTGAGGAATCTCCACACTGATCTCCATAATGGTTGTACTAGTCTACCCCACCAACAGTGGAGAAGGGTTCCTTTTTCTCCACAACCTCACCAGCATTTGTTGCTAGCTAATTTCGAGATAGCAGCCATTCTTCGTGGAGTAAGATGAAATCTCAGAGTTGTTTTCATCTGCATCTCTCGAATGGCCAGTGACATTGACCATTTCTTCATATACTTTTTAGCTGCTTTTACTTCTTCCTCTGAAAAGTTTCTTTACATTTTAGATGCCCTCTTCACCATCTTTTCTCCCATTATTTTGAACTTAGCCTTTTCCTCTGCGTTTTAGGAGGACTTTTGGCTTCCGTATTATGGATTTAGCTTTCTATCTGGTTTAACTAGGCCATGAGTTCAAAGCCATGTTAACATATTTCTGATGTATTTTAAATTATACTGTATCAGCGCTAGGAGTATAGCATAATGGGAGAGCTTGGCCTGTGAGAAACCCTGGGTTCACACCTGGCCCTACACACCTCCGTGGACACCTACCATTATGTTTATGAACAAACCTTTCTTATTCAGTTCCTTTTTTGAAAACAGTATCAACAGCCTCTGTTCCACCACTGGTTATTTTTTTGAAGTGATTGCTTCCCGAATTTCTGTTCTCATTTTGGTAGGATCCTGATGAAGTTTATCATCTAAAACTGACTTTGGCATTCTCCTGTAACTCTGTCACTTAGAGTCTGCCTGTGCCCAGGGAGCCGGACAACCTCAGACAGCTTCCCACTATAGTTACAGAGAACATTCTGTGCTGAGCATGTTTCTATGGGCTCCTGGTGGTCACCACTTGCTCTGATTTTTTTCTTCCTGTTCATCGAGATCTCATTTTTCTTTCCTTTGCTCGCATATACACTCTCTTCTCAGCCTAGGGCCTACTGAGCCCCCGAGCCCTCCGGATTCTTAAACTTTTAGCCTCTTCCCTTCCCAGACTCTCCATGTCACCACCCCACTGGTCTGTCCCAGTCCCTTCCCAATTTTGGCTTCTTCCTTCATGCTTGAACTTTTTGCTCACCAGCATGGCCATTCCTTTTCAAAGCTAGCCATATTCCGCTGGGGATTGAACTCAAGACCTTGTGCATTCCAGGCAGACGCTGTGCTGCTGAGCTAAATCCTTGGCCCTAAATAAAATTATCTCCTTCCATTGGGAAATTAAGTATTTAAGGGTGCGTGCATACATGCGTGCATGCATGTGTGGTGTGTGTGTGTGTGTGTGTGTGTGTGGTGTTTACGAGACTTGCTAGGTACCCCAAGCTGGCCTTGAACTTACTACATAGCACAAGCTGGCTTCAAACTTGTTGGGATCCTCTCCCAGCCTCTTGAGTGCTGGAACTAACGGTACTCAATATATCACCCTGGACCCTCCTGCTCTTTCCAATTAGGAAGTATTAGTAGAATCCAAGCTGTCCATGAAGCACAGAGGGATGCTGCTTCCTGCAGGGGAGGAGGGGTCAGGGTGGCCTGGACCCGGGCTTTCAATGCAGAGGATTGGCGCAGTCCCGTAGAAGTTCTGCAGTGTTTCTGAGAGGTGGCATCCTTTTCTAGTCGTAGCATGACACTTGTTTTACTCCTTTCAATCAGGAACTGGGGGACAGGGTAGGAAGGGATCAGATGTTAACATTCAGTCATTATCTTATTCAAAAGTGCCAGTAACTTTTTTTTTTCTTGTTTCACTTCTAAAAAAGCTTTTTAGGGGCCGGAGGGTTAGTTCATTGGTTCCGGCACCTGCCTCACAAGCGCAAGGTCCTGAGTTCGATCCCAGTGACCACATACAATGCTGGGCATAGAGACTCACGCCTACCAGCAATCAATACCACATACCACAGTGCCGGGCGTGGTGGCCCATGCCTGTAATCCCAGCATTTGGGAGGCAGAGGCAGGAGGATTGCTGATTTCGAGCCTTGCCTGGGCTACATAGTGAGCTCAGAGCCAGCCCAAACTACAAAGTGAGACCCTGTCTCAAAAAAAAAAAAAAAAAAAAAAAAAGCTTTTTAGAAGTTAGGTATGATGGTACATACTTCTAATTCCAACAGTCAGAACCCTGTAATTCCTTCAGCCACACGAGGCTAAAGCAAGAGGATTATGAGTTCAAGGCCAATTGAGGCTACACAGAAATTTTAGGACCAGCCTGGACTATATAGTGAGACATTGTTTAAAAAGGAGGAAGAGATCTTGAGGCATAAACCAGAGATCCATACTATTTCAAGTTTGGAGCATGTCTAGGGGAAGAGTCCACACAAAGATACCATCACACTCTACTTGCTTGGGGAAACTAGGTAGCAGTGCCTCTGTTTTTGTTGTTTATTTGTTTGTTTGTTTGGTGACAGAGTCTCACTTTGTAGTTCGGCTGGTCCTGAACTCCCTATGTAGCCCAGGCCAGCCTTGAACTCATAGCACTCCTCCTGCCTCTGCCTCCCCAGTGCTGGGATAACAGGCGTGAGCCACCACGTCCAGCATTGCCTCTGTTTTTGTTAGGATGGCCTTTGCATTTCTTCACCCTAGCTCTATTAGGGGAATAAAATCAACTTAGAGAAATCTGAACACATCCCAAGAATAACACCCAACTGAAAATTCCTTTGGCTATAGAGTTCTCAGGAAGCAGAGCAAGGCTTTCCGTTTCCTAGCAGATCCCTCAAAGGTCAAAAGAGCCCAAATGTTTGTAAGGGCCTCTTGTGTGTTTTGTTCTCATCAGCCCAGAGGTCCCTGGGGAACCCCAGGGTCTCATAAACAACATAATCTAAGGAGTAGAAGAACCAGTAGGTACCTTTCAGAAAGAATGCACTTAGCTAGAGCATTGCCAGGGA
Source organism: Thryonomys swinderianus (assembly GCA_004025085.1). Classification (NCBI taxonomy): domain Eukaryota; kingdom Metazoa; phylum Chordata; class Mammalia; order Rodentia; family Thryonomyidae; genus Thryonomys; species Thryonomys swinderianus. Next base: position 26,120 of record PVIC010003738.1, on the reverse strand, counting down.
CCATTTGGGCACCTAGCTGTTGTCCTGAACTTGCAAAAGTTCCATCTAGTTGGTAACCAGGATCCTGCTCTCAATAAATTCAAAATGGCACTGGCAGAAGATACAGAGAAGGTGAGTTTCCATTTAATAAATGAGAAGCCTCACATCTGACAGGCTGGGGAGAGAGGAGCGTCTGTGTCCACGAAGGAAATTACCAAGGGGTCCAGCATTTGCACATTGTCACTACACATCAGAATGGATGTAGGGTTCGTCTAAAGGAACTTCCTTAATTATTTCCCTCTCTAGCTCCATGGCTTGACTTCTGCACGCCTCTGCTCCTTCTCTGGTCCCCACTCAAACATCACTGTAGCACACGTTTTCCTCCTTCTTTGTGTGAGTTTGCTAAAGGCCAGGGATTTAGCTCAAGTGGTACCGTGTGCTTCCTTGGAAGCACAAGGGCCCAAGTTCGATCCCCACAACCTCAAAAAAAAGGGCTGTAATTGAGACCTCTGGTCTTTTCTGTTCCCTGTTATTGCTCCATTTGGACAGACAATTGGGGGCATAATGTATGGGGCTGGATGTGTACCATATAACAAAAGATCAAAGCTACCTCTAGGAGAAAGTCCATCCAAAGAGAGTGTGTCCCCCTGGAATTAATGGCACAGCTGGCCCAAATAGGTCCAAAATACAACCTCTGCCTTTGTGCCACCCCCAACATGTTTCTTACACAAGGACACCTTAATAGAAGGAAAAGAGAGCAGCAAAGTAAAACAGAATATTTTGTTTTGCCACGCTTTAGCCCATTATTTCACCAAGAATTAAAGAGTCCACCTCAATCATACCACTATCAAGTTTAATAATAGCAGTAGTAAATAAGGATATTTGAGAAATTTAATGCAGACACCAAAAGGGGGTGTAACAAATGAAACTCATTCTGTCCATACAAAACACTGTTAATGGTCCCGCAATAGTCTGCAGTATGATTTATTCAGTGACATCGTCCAACAAGCTCTAAAGCTCCAATATCTCACCTACTGCAAGGAGAGCACCCCGCAGAATACCGCTGAGTGTTACTCCTTCCTTACAACGTTCCCCAAACTTCCCTGATGATCAGAGTCACCAGAGGATACATGGATGCCTCTGTCCCTCCGGACCTGGAGCCCCGCCTGGCAGAGGACAGCCTACAGATCTCAGCTTCTGCCAGCACCGTGTAAGCCCCATATTTGCCCAGTGTTCTTTGTTCTCAGCACAAAGAATGAGGGAGTGCAGGGCCTTCAAGGCTGGGGAGTTGGGCCACAGCAGGCATCAAAGGTAACAGGCTGTGTACAGTGCAGGGAGGATTCCAAGGTAAGAGAAAGTCCACACGACTTACTCGTGAAATCCCTCCTTCAGGTAGATGAAAGCGCTGGACCACGGTTTGGAGGACGTGGTTTCTCAGCAGCGCTGAGCCGCATTTTCTTGTTCTCTTTGGGTTTCTATGTGGTGCTGGACATGCTCATAAGTGAGAGAGATAGCACAGTACTTGGGCTAGTTGTACATGTTGGTCAGGAGGCATTGTCCAACAGCAAATAATTCACATACCTCTTCAAGTACATCTAAATCTCTGTGTGTGAAGTACAGTAATGCTTGTTTGCAAAGGCAAACTCGAGCATTGAATTCTAGAAAGTAGAGACTTTTTTCCACTCTTTGTAGTGCCAGGGACGGAACTCACGGCCTCAGACATGCTGAGCAAGTGTTCTGCCCCTGAGCTATATCCCCAGCCTAGTGCAGAGATTGATTGATTTCTGGTACCAGGGATCAAACTCAGAATCTTGCACACGTGAGGTAGGCATGTTTTTACTGAGTTAAATCATCAGCCCATTAAAAAAAAAACAAACAGGGCCAGAGGGTTAGCTCAGTGGTTCCGGCGCCTGCCTCGCAAGCGCAAGGTCCTGAGTTCGATCCCCGGTGACCACATATAATGCTGGGTGTGGAGACACGCCCATCAACAATCAACACCACATACCACAATGCCGGATGTGGTGGCTCACGCCTGTAATCCCAGCACTCTGGAGGCAGAGACAGGAGGATTGCTGAGTTTGCGGCGGCTTGCCTGGGCACCATAGTGAGCTCAGGGCCAGCCTGAACTACAAAGCGAGACCCTGTCTCAAAAAGCAAAAAAAAACAAAAAACAAACAAAAAACCAAGTTCTTACTATGCAGTTCGGGCTAGTTTTGAACTAGTAATTCTCCTGTTCAGCCTCCTGAGTGATAGGATTATAGGCATGTACCATCACTTGCAAAAGTACAGAGATGTTAGTTTTTTTTTTTTTTTTTTTGCTTTTTGAGACAGGGTCTCACATTGTAGTTCAGGCTGGCCCTGAGCTCACTATGGTGCCCAGGCAAGCCGCCGCGAACTCAGCAATTCTCCTGTCTCTGCCTCCGGAGTGCTGGGATTACAGGCGTGAGCCACCACGTTGGGCATTATGGTATGCTGTGTTGATTGTCAGTGGGCGTGAGTCTCCACGCCCAGCATTATATGTGGTAACCGGGGATCGAACTCAGGTCCTTGCGCTTGTGAGGCAGGTGCCAGAACCACTGAGCTAACCCTCCGGCCCCAGAGATGTTAGATTTTTAAATGAAAATTGTTAACAAGATTTAGTTTTAAAAATTTAGATAAAAACATTAAATAAGTGGGCCCAGGATTTAGCTCAGTGGTTCTGGTACCTGCCTCGCAAGCACAAGGCTCTGGGCTCAATGCCTGGGCATCTGCCTGAAATGCCAGCATTTGAGAGACTGAGGCAGGAAGATCACCATGAGTTTAAGGTCAGTCTGAACTACATAGTAAGTTCAAAGGCACTCTAAGCCACATAGTGAGACCCTGTCTCACTGTGTGCACATGTGCACACACATGTAAGTGATAGAAGAAAAAAAGGAAGAGAGAGAGAGAGAGAAAGAAATGTATGTCAGGCCATCTGATTCATCTTCAGGGGAATTTAGAATGGTTAAGAGAGTGGGGTGTTGGGAAAGCTTCTGGCCACAACAGAAAGTAACAGAGTGAACAAGCGAGCCGAGGACAACAAGCAGAACACACACACACACACACACACACACACACGTACACATGCAGAGATAGGGATGAGGAAGAGACTAGCAGGAGAAGGGAACAGCAGGCTCAGCTTCTGCTCTTGGTTAAATCCGTGTTCAGTTTGTTTTGTGTAAACCTTTGATTCCAGCAATCAGCAGATCCTTGTCTGGAAGAGTAGATAAATTTATTCCTCATAACCTAATTCCAAATAATCCAAGATTATTGATTCATAATCCCCTTATTATTGTTGGCTCAGAAAAAGGAAACAGTGAGAAGAGTGGATTCTAGGCGCCCACTGCAGGACGCACACCAGGCCTGAAGACAGGGACAGTGGCCCTCACTTCTCACCCCTGGCTTGATCTCTTCTCCCCACTACCCTTCCCTTCCCTTGTCTTGTCTTTATTCTTCCTCCTTCCTCTTCTTCCTTTCTCTTCCTTCGCCATTCCCCTCTTCTTTTTTGGGACAGGATCACACTCTGTAGTTGCGGCTGGACTTGAACTCACTGAGTTGCCCAGATTGGCTTCAAATTTACCATCCTCCTGCTTCAACCTCCTTAATGCTGGGATTAGAGGCACAGGTTAAGCCTCTTTGTTTTTGTTTTGTTTTGTTTGCTGAGACAGGGTCTTGCTTTATAGTTCAGGCTGGCCCTGAGCTTACTACATAGCCCAGGTAAGTGCTGGGATGACAGGCGTGAGCCACCACGCCTGGCACTGTGGTGTATGGCACTGACTGGAGGTGGGCGTGAGTCACCCACCACCAATATTGTTGTATGTGGTTACCGGATGAAACTCAGGACCTTGCACTTGCTAGATAGATGCTGGAGCCACTGAGCCAAATCTCACGGCAATCCTCCTGCCTCTGCCTCCCGAATGCTGGGATTACAGGCCTGAGCCACCATGCCCAGCTATTTTAATATATTTGGAAAGCTTATTTAAAAAGGTCTAAGACAATAGTACTGTATCAGCATTGGCTTTAGTTTTAACCTAACCAGGTCTATCACTGGGTTGTTGCGACTTGTACGCTCAGCCACGAGGAGGGCAGGTGCAAGCAGGGGTTCAAAAGACTTGCTTCTCAAGAGTCCATTAGTGTGAGTTGCAGCAGGAGACAAATGCTTGTGCAGACCAAGACCAGTTCTCCTGTGACTTTGCGCTCCGCCCCCCCAACCAGGAGAAAAGAGTAATCCAAAGTTTGACTTTGTGTAGTTAGACTCCAGTGAGAGGAATTGTTGCTTCAACCCAGCACCCACTTGACTCAGTGGAGAATCTTTCTCCCAACACCTTGCTGGCTGTTCCGGCCTGTGCGTTGCTCTGTCCGTCCTGTGAGACGGCACATCTGCTCCTTGGCTGCGCTGGGCTCCACAGAGCAGTGGCGGATGGAATGGTTCACCTTTGAGTCTCAGAGCTGTTCCTGAGTGGAGGCTTGCTGTGAGCCACGAAGCTACCCCAAGCTGTGTCATTTGCAGGGGCCTCTCAGTCTTTGCCAATAGGACCCAGAGTGACTATCAGACCAACCTGGGCCAATAGGATTTCCTTTCTCACAGATTTGAGCCATCGGTTCATATTAGCTGTACCGATGCCTGATTTGCATACAATAAAATGCACCCATTTTAAGTTCAGTGAGTTGTTTTTGTGGTACTGGTGGTTGTTCTTGGGCAATATCTGTGAGATCCCAATTTTGCATCAATTTGTAGATAAGCAGAATAGTTCATTTGTACATGAAATAACAGGCAGTCAACAAGAATAAAGCCAAGATGCAGAGGGAGGTAGAGATGGGAGACCATGGGGTTCAGGAGGGAAGGGTTTCCTCAGAGCCCACACCAAAAAATTTAAAAAACCACCACCATTTGCCCAGGTACCTACAGCACAATGCCATTTAGCAAAACAAAGGCAAGAAGGCTCAGGATTTAGCTTAGTGGTTCTGCTGCCTGCCTCGAAAGCCCAAGGTCATGGGTTCAATCCCCAGTATGAAAAAATAAATAAATACATGGGAGAAAAACAAACCCATCGATGAATGTTTTTGTCTAGATAAAGCTGGAAAGATACACACCAAGGGATTCTTTGTGATAATCTGTGGGCGGTGGGACTATGGCTGTTTAAAAATATTATTTTTGCTTATCTAAGTTTTAAATTTTTTATAATCAACAAAGCTTATTTTGCCTTTAAAAGTCTTTCTAATGCCAAATATCAGCTTTGAAAACCGGGTTTGGGAAAATGTATTCTTACTAGTTTTAAATACTATGAAATATTACTAGTTGCATTTTAAATATGGCAGTTACAGGTCTACCTCAGTTGTTTTAAAAGTGAAACTGGACTGAGGATTTAGGTTAGCAGTACCAGCACCTGCCTCTCAAGAGCAAGTTTGATCTCTAGTACAAAAAAGAAGAAGAAGAAGAAGAAGAAGAAGAAGAAGAAGAACAAGAACAAGAAGTGAAACCAGGTTGGGTGCAATTCAGGGCAAGGGCGCTGGTCTAGAAGGTCCAAGACCCTGGGTTTGATCTCCAGCACTGAAAAAACAAAAGCAATGTGAAATCATATAATTTGTGATTAATTATTTACTTACCTCCATTGTATTTCAGACTCTCTTAAGCTCTCTTGAATTCTAGCCATTCTGTTGAGGCCTTAGCCCAGCTGTCTTCTTCATCCTAGAATCAGCAATCAATCCCTGGGCCAGTGGAATCACTGGAGTGGTTATAAAAACAGAGTCCTAGGGCCGGAGATTTAGCTCAGTGGTTCCGGTGCCTGCCTCACAAGCACAAGGTCCTGAGTTGGATCCCGGTAACCCCATACAACAATGCTGGGTGTGGTGACTCACGCCCACCAGCCATCAATACCACATACCACAGTGCCGGGAGTGGTGGCTCATGCCTGTAATCCCAGCACTCAGGAGGCAGAGACAGGAGGATTGCTGAGTTTGAGGCTTGCCTGGGCTACACAGTGAGCTCAGGGCCAGCCTGAACTACAAAGTGAGACCCTTTCTAAAAACCAAAACAAAACAGAGTCCTAAGCTGTGCCTTAGGGTCTCTGTGGGTGAGTTGAGAAGCTGACTTTTAAACAACACTGTTATGGGACCAGAGTCAGTGTTAGTCTGGGAGTCGGGGTAAGTTTCTGATTAACTGGGTTTTTACCTGATGAGGGCCTGTTGGGTCCACACAGCTGTAACACCTCAACCAATTCCAGGGCCAGTCACCATCTTGGAAGAGAGGAACATCCTGGTATTTAACAGGTGTTCGTTATTTAACAGGCTTTCAACAACCACAGGTTGTCTTGTTTGCACACTTGCACCCTTTGTGTTGTTTGCACACTTGGTCTCTGTTTGGGCTGTTCTCGGTCTGCAATGTCTGTCTTGGGAAGAAGATCCTGCTCTTCTGACTAGCACGCTTCAGACCAAACCTTCTCTATCCTTCCTCCCCCCTCATCCACCACTAATCATACTCTTTTTTTTTTTTTTTTTAACTGTAAGGATGATTGGGTTTGTTTTCAGGCCAACTGGACCCTAAAAGGTGACGTCCTGGGCTCAATTCTTCTCATGCGCACAGTGGATGCAACGGAGCTCCTCACGCCCTACTGGGACCCAGAGGGGTTTTCTCTAAGGAGTGTCAGGATGCAGTTTCTGGTGCCACTTGTTCTGTATTCACCTTGCCCTCATTTCTTTCTTTATAAACTTGAGACAGGGTCTCTCGATGTGGTTCAGGCTGGTTTTGAACTCACTACAGAGAGACTAGCCTCAAACTCAATGACCTCCTGTCTTAGGCTCCCAAGTACTGAAATTACAGATGTGCCCCACTGTGCCCAGATCTTTTTAACTTTTCTTTTTTTGGGTGGTACTGGGGAACTCAGGCCTTTGCACTTCCAAGGTAGGTGTGGTACCACTTGACCTAAATCCCCAGCCCCTTTTTAATTTTTATTTTATTTATTTATTTATTTATTTATTTATTTTTGAGACAGGGTCTCGCTTTGTAGTTCAGGCTGGCCCTGAGCTCACTATGAAGCCCAGGCAAGCCTCGAACCCAGCAATCCTCCTGCCTCTGCCTCCCGAGTGCTGGGATGACAGGCGTGAGCCACCACGCCCGGCCCCTTTTTAATTTTTGACTGTGACATTCATTGAACTTATCCTTTAAAATGAAAATAACAGGTAGGAAAAAACCATGATTTATTACTATAATATCTACATCATACTTACAGTCTGTCTTAGTTACTCTTCTCTCATTGCTGAAACAAAAATACTCAACACTCAAAATTAAAAGGAAAGGCTTGATTTAGCTCACAGTTTGTAGGGGTTTCAGTCCATAATCGGCCGGCTCCAAGGCAGGGTGGCACATGGTAGTGGGGCACAGCAGAGAAGAAACAATGGTGCCCACAGAGTTACAAAACCAAGGAAACCTTAACATCTTACCGCCCCTTTTTCCTTATCCAGATTACCAGGACCAGGGTGGTACCAAACCATTCAGTAGACTGGCTCAGGAACCACACGCCCTTAACCCTGGCATCACACAGATCCAGCCACCCATGACCACATGAGGTTTTGGAGGACAGCTAGATCCAAACCATACCCCAGTTCAAACAGCGGGGGCTGCGAGTGTTGGAGCTCAGAGGACAAAACTTGCCTGGCAGGTACAGTCCCTGGGTGTGATTTCCAGCCCTGTCAAATAAAATAAAATAACATAAAATATAAAAAAATATAAGATTGGGCCGGAGGGTTGTTAGCTCAGTGGTTCCGGTGCCTACCTCACAAGCGCAAGGTCCTGAGTTCAATCCCAGTAACCACATACAATGCTGGGCGTGGTGACTCACGCCCACCAGCATCAATACCACATACCACAGTGCAGGGAGTGGTGGCTCACGCCTGTCATCCCAGCACTCAGGAGGCAGAGACAGAAGGATTGCTGAGTTCCAGGCTTGCCTGGGCTACATAGTGAGCTCAGGGCCAGCCTGAACTACAAAGCGAGACCCTGTCTCAAAAAAAAAAAAGATAAAATAAATAATAAAATCCAGACATGTTTAGTTGTTGTTTTTTTTGGTCAATTCAAACAGGGCTTATTAGTAAATAGCTTTGAGTAGTAGTAAATATGGCTTAAAATTCAAATGCCGAAATTTGGTTGCTTGGAAGGTGTAGTAAAGATCCATTTTACCCAAACAAAACTAGTAAGAGCAATTTGAAAGTTTTTTTTTTCCCTACCAAAATACAGTCTATTAAAATCACCAGTACTACAGAATTGTTAGAAAATTTAGTGTATAGATGTATGGTGGATATTATTTTTCAAAGATATCTATATTTTCCATGGTTTTCTTGGTCTTCCTCTTAAAGAGGTAGTCTTGGGCGGAGATTTAGCTCAGTGGTTCTGGCGCCTGCTTAGCTAGTGCAAGGTCCCTGGTTCGATCCCTGGTAACCACATACAACAATACCGGGTGACTCACACTCACCAGCAATCAGTACCACATACCACAATGCCATGCATGGTGGCTCACGCCTGTAATCTCAGCACTCGGGAAGCAGAGGCAAGAGGATTGCTGAATTTGAGGCTTGCCTGGACTGCATAGTGAGCTCAGGGCCAGTCTGAACTACAGAGCAAGATCCTGTCACGAAAAAAAATTAGTGTTAGCCAGGAATGGTGGTGGAAACTGGTATCCCAACATTCTGGGAGATTGAGGGAGGAGGAGCAATAGTTTGAGCCAGCCCAGGCAATTTAGGACCTTAGTGAGACCCTGTCTCAAAATAAAAAATAAAAAGGAGCCAAGCTTTGTACAGTATGAAGGCTCTGGGTTCAATCCCCCACCACCATGGAGGTGAAATTCTGTAGTTACATTCTTCAGTGACTTTTTGGACAAATAGGTGGCAAGGGTGGGCTCAGGGTTGCTTTTGGCCTCAGTGCGGGCTACTGTTGAAGGTCTGTGCCTTAATGTTCTATCAGGGAAGCAGAAAACACGCAAGGAAAATCTTAGCTCCCACCGGAATGTCCTGGGAAGACTATGGCCACAGAGGCATTCTCCAGCCAGCGATTTCTTGGCCTGGGCACTCCACTGTTTGGAAAATGATGCAATAACAGAGGGAAAAAGGAACCTTTTATTCCAACCTGAAACCAAATAATTTACTTTAAGTGGCACACACATGTGCTTACCTTGGCGCCCCCTCCCTCCCCCATCCTGCTCTGTACTCTGAAACAGAACTGTTTTTCATCATGAAAGAGGAACTCTAGCCACAGGCAGTGACGGCAACAGAACACTTTTCCAAGATTTGTCCACAAAGTCCTTAAAGCCATCTCTGCACTTAAAAGGTGCCAGTGTAAACTATAAACATAATCACACAGCATATTCTCTGGGAGAAACACATCTTGGATTTGAAAAGAAGAAAAGTCAGTTTAGTTCAGGAACAGTTTCAGAGCAGCGGGCTGTGCGGTCTGTATCACATGGAGCCCCATAAGGCATTTGCTCATCCACAAGCCACGGACAATTAGAGAAAATGGTTCCTCTATTCCTCGGAATCATCCTTCTCTGGATATGAATTTTAAGTGGAGCTGTTTTAGTGTTTTTTTTGTTTTTAGTTTTTTTTGGGACAGAGTCTCTATAGTTCAGGCGGGCCCTGAACTCATTATGTAGCCCACGCTAGCCTCGAACTCACAGTAACCCTCTTGCCTCTGCCTCCCCAGAACTGGGATTACAAGTGTGTGAGGCACTCCGCCCAGCTGGAGTTGATTTTACTGAGCACAATGAAACAATCACAGAAACCTGTGAAGACAGTGTTACTCTTTTGTCTGTTTTTCCCAAGTAGTAATGAATAGGAATCCTGGCTATGGTAGTACTTACAGTAGTTGTAGGTTTTCCCCAAGTGCTTGCCTGGTCTTTTCTCTTCCAGTCTCCGAACTGAATAACACTATTGTCTTGGCCCCTTTGCCAGAAGAAATAAAGGTAGATATGAGGGTGAAGAGATCCTCTCTGGAGGTAATTCCCAAGGCAGTGTGGTGTCTTCCTACTGGCATCCCCACCCATGCTCCCTTGACCTTCCACACATTGAAGAGGTGTGCTAACCCTCTGTAGAATGTTTTTGAAGTATATGTTTGCTTCTTTGTTTTGTGCTGCTAGGGACAGAACCTAGGCCTTGGCACATTCTAGGCAAGTGCTGTACCTGCACTATGTTCCCTGCCTGTTACTGGACATTTTTAGGATTATCTTTTGAGTCCTGACTTCTACTGTGACAGAGAAGACTAAGGGGAAGCTAATAAAGGAGTTAAGACCAAATGTACCACATTGGTACATTGATGATTTTGAGTTGGAGTCACTCATAGAACTGTAAATTTGCATGAGGCCCCATGGCCTGTCTTTTTTTTTTTTTTTTCTTTTTTGAGACAGGGTCTCGCTTTGTAGTTCAAACTGGCTCTGAGCTCACTATGTAGTCCAGGCAAGCCTCGAACTCAGCAATCCTCCTGTCTCTGCCTCCCAAGTACTGGGATTACAGGCATGAGCCACCACACCTGGCATTGTGGTATGTGGTATTGATTGCTGGTGTGTGAGTCTCCACGCCCAGCATTGTATGTGGTTATCGGAATCGAACTCAGGACCTTGCGCCCCATGGCCTGTCTTTTCCTCCCTCCAGGCAACAAAACATAATGATACTTTTTTTTTTTTTTGTAGTTCAGGCTGGCCCTGAACTCACTATGAAGACCAGGTGAGCCTCAAACTCACAGCAATCCTCCTGCCTCTGCTTCTTGAGTGCTGGGATTACAGGCATGAGCCACCACAGCCGGCACTGTGGTATGTAGTACAGGGGATCAAATCTGAGACCTTGCGCTTGCCAGGGAGATGCCAGAACCACCGATCTAAATCCCCAACCCAACATCACGATTCTTCAGGGAGTGCTGTAGCAAGAGCTTGGCTCCTGGAGCTGTAGGGAACTGAGTAACAGTCTGTCTTCCAGTCCCGTCTGTCTCCCCTGTGGATCTCTTAGTAACACCCCTGGACTTTACAGTACCACCCTCGTGCAGAGAGCATCCCACCTGTCATTCCTTCACAGATTTCTTGTTCTTGTCTAATAAGCATCGTGCTTTTGAACATTCCTTAGACCTCCCCTTCTGGTGAGGATCTCCATGTATATGTAAAGTTAAAAAGCATGTATGCCTTTCCCTTAAAAATCAACACTCATGTTTAATTGGGCTCCTGGATCCAGCCAAAGAGAACACTTATGAACCAAGAGTACAAAGATTTTGTACTAGCTTTTAAAGTCTATTGCTTTTGGGCTGGGAATGTAGCTCACCAGTGCCACGCATGCCTGGTAAGTGCAAGGCCTTGAGTTCAACTCCTGGTACAAAAAAAAAAAAAATCTGTTGGTTGGAGGATCATTTTGAATTCGAGGCCAACCTGGGCTACATAGTGAGCTCAGGGCCAACCTGAACTACAAAGTGAGACCCTGTCTCAAAAAAAAAAAGCAAACTTGCCGGGCGTGGTGGCTCACGCCTGTAATCCCAGGACTCGGGAGGCAGAGACAGGAGGATTGCTGAGTTCGAGGCTTGCCTGGGCTACATAGTGAGCTCAGGGCCAGTCTGAACTACAAAGCAAGACCCTGTCTCAAAAAAAAAAAAAAGCAAACAAACAAAAATAGTCTATTGCTTATGTGCTGTATTAGACAGTAGGAACAATGGCAAAATTGATATATGAATAGGTTGGGAGGAAAGGGGAAAAATAATTTATAATGAAAATTTAGGTATAGTCTTATGTTATGTAACATCCCTGGAGTGGGGGTGGGGGTGGGGTGAGAGTTCTGTTACACAGAAACAGTTTGTTCATCCAAAAGCATTAACTTGTTTGGCTCAATCAGGGCACTTTTCTTAATACTCAAAATTAAATGTGTATCCAGCTTCAACTACCCTCTATGAATGACTTTCATTGTTCTTTCTTGTACAATGTTGTAAACAAGGATTCTTAGATTCTACTGTGATGATAGGGGACAAATTTAAATATATTGTACTTATTTAAAAATAAAGCAAAGAAAACCAGAATTCATTTAAATCCCAGAGATGATTCATTTGGTTCTAATTTTTTTTTTTTTTGAGACAGGGTCTCACTTTGTAGTTCAGGCTGGCCCTGAGCTCACTATGTAGCCCAGGCAAGCCTTGAACTCAGCAATCCTCCTGCCTCTGCCTCCCGAGTGCTGGATGACAGGTGTGAACCACCACACCCAGCATTGTGGTGTGTGGTATTGATTGCTGGTGGGCGTGACTCACCACGCCCAGCATTGTATGTGGTTACCAGGATGGAACTCAGGATTTTGAGTTTGCAAGGCAGGCGCTGGAACCACTGAGCTAAATCTCCAGCCCGGTTCTAAATTTTTTTATTATTATTATTTTCTTTTTTCTTTTCCTTTTGATACCAGGGGTCAAACTCAGGATCTTGCATTTGCAAGGCAGGCTCCAAAATGACTTGAGCTCAAGTGGTACTGTGTCTACCTTAGAAGCATAAGGGCCTGCAAAAAAAAAAAAGGATGATTCATTTGAGAGTCCTTGTCTTGTGTATTTCTGGTGGCACATGCCTGTACACAACTCCAGCACTTGGGAGGCTGAGGCAGGACAATTACCTTGAGGCTAGCCTAGGTTACACATGGAATTCAAGGCCAGCCTCAAGTACATAGTGAGACCCTATTTAAAAAAGAAAAAACCTAAAGCCAAATGGAAACAAACAAGCAAAATACCCAAGGTAGGAAAGAAAATGAAAGACCTCTGCATTAAAACTGAGTTCTGCTTGTTTCATTACCTTGTAACGCAGAGAATGTAATTTTAGAAACCTGAGATTATTCTGAGGTTATCTTAATTCTGAAGCAGTGAAAGCAGGGAAAAACATCCCTGACAGTGGACTTCTTGGTAGTTTTCAAGAGCTAAAATCACCATCTTTTTTTCTTACAAATAAAATTTCTAAAAGAAGTGTATGTGGTACTAGGAATGTTAGATGACTCTAACATTCAGGGAGAAGAAGAAGACTTGAATCCTCATATGCATAAATATTAAATAAATATTTAAATAAATATGTATGAATAATTAAAACAATTTTGAGAAAGGAGGAACAAAGGGATAGACTGCCTCAAGCAGACATGACAACACCACAGAAAGAAAAAGTATGCTACCTTCGTAGAAACTGGAAAATAGACAAATGTAATAGAATAGAAAAGCCAGGAAGAGACCAAGTTATATGTGGGGAATGGATGAAAAATTAAGAAAACTGACTTATTGGATGGACTTTTTAAAAAACAGACTCTTGACTAGGCATGATGGTAAACACCTGTAATCCCAGCAGTCTGGCAGGCTGAAGTGGGAGGATTCAAATTCAAACCCAGTCTCAGGGATTTAGCAATTTAGTGAGATCCTTCCTTAAAAAAATAAAAAGGCTGGGGATGTAGCTCACTATGAAGGCCCTTGGTTCAATCTCCAATGCCATACACATAAAATTAGTTTTCAATTTCACACCATAAACAAAACATACTTCCAGTGTACTAAAGACTTAACTATGAACAGTAGAGCATAAGCTAAGAGAGGGCTGGAAATTGGTTCAGTGGTAGAGTATGCTTAGTATGTGCAAACCCCAAGGTCTGATTCCTGGTACCACAAAGAAATAGACAAGTAAATAAATCTATGACCTTGTGAATAGATTCATGTCCTGATTGGAGGAGTAGGCACTACAGGGGCCAATTCCTGACAGAAGTCTGAGGTTGGCCTCTGTCTTGCTCGCTTAACCTCCTGACACGGTAAGTAAGATGCAGCATGAGGGCCGGGGATGTAGCTCAGTGGTGCTGCACTTGCCTCATAAGCTCAAGGTCCTGAGTTCGATTCCCAGTACCGAAAATAAATTAAAAAAAAAAAAAGCAGCCTGAAGGCCCTGGCCACGTGCCAGCCTGATACTCTTGAACATCCCAGTCTGCAGCACCATCATCCAAATACCTCTGTACCGCATGTGAATTGCCCAATTGTCAGCATATGAATTGCCAAGTATTCTCTTAGCAACAGGAAAGGGACACAGGCAACGGGATTCCTATGTTTGGGATCAACGGACAGGAATGAGAGTGGAAATGGTTCCTTTCTCTGGTGCTTCGTGCTTCTGTGAGCAGTCTTGTTCCCAGGGGGACCCACGTTTTCACAGGGAACACGAGGACTCCATTATCTAGAAGTCAAGGCCACTTTGGCTCCCTGTGTCTGGGAATCAACAGGCAAAGAACTGTCTGCCGTAACTGAGACTGACGAGCAGGACAGGACCGGGTTGCCGTTGTGAGCAAGGTAAGGAGGGCTGTGACAGGGATGCAGAACTTGTGTAGTGCTCCCCAACCCAGGGATGTAACTATAACCCAGTCAAGGCAGAGCTTGTAATGGCCCAGACAGTCCGGGAATGAAGGCTTGGGTCACCCCTGCGGGCAGGGAACTAAAACCAGCAGAGATGCTTGCCACAGGCTGAAAGAATATGGAATGGGTAATAAAGAAAGGGTTATAAATACAGTATGGCAAGCTGCTCGCTGTGAATTCACTTCTTCTCCCTCTTCTTCCTCCTCTTCTTTCTCCCCAACCCCTTCCCAACCTCCTTGTCCTCCTTCCCCTTTCTCCTCTCCTTCTTTCTTTTCTTACAAAAGCCAGCATAGGGCCAAGGATTTAGTTCAGTGGTTCTGGCACCTGCATCACAAGCACAAGGTCCTGAATTTGATCCCTGATACTAAAACAACAACAACAACAACCCACAAGAATCCAGAAAAGCCAGCATAGTCAAGAGAGGTGGCACATACCCATGATCCCAGACTCAGGAGACTGAGGCAGGAGGATCACCATGAGTTCAGAGCCAGCCTGAAATACAGAAGGGGAACTTGTCTCCAAAAAAGCCAAACCAACAAAAGCCAGAATAAAGCACTTTTATTACAATTTTTTAAAAACTTCAACCTCTTATGTGGCACGGTGGTGGAGAGTGAGGGTAGGTAGAATGAAAAATAGAGCAACAATATCTCTCACAAAATCACTTCCTAGGACAGCAAAGTGTGAGAAGGGACTGAGGGAGGAAAAGCCAAGAAACATCAATAGTGAGAGAGAGCTGAGCACTGAAGACAGGAGGTGCCAAAACTGACAGCCAGAATCATCCTTTCACAAGAACACTCAGATGGGAGAAAAAGGAGAGGACGAATACACAGGGCTTTACCATCCTAGCTGGGCTTTCATTGGGCCTACAAACCGCACCTTCAATTTTAACTTTGGGGTAAAGTTCTTAAAATTTGGCAAGGTAGCTTGGCTAGTTATGAGTTTATAAATCCTGGAAATCCATTAGAAAAACCATAGGATGGGGGGAAAAAAGCCAAGTCATGAAGATGCCTTCAGCGATCCCTGCTGACCCATACCTACTAATGATGTCCAACATCGATGAAAGAGATCTGCTTTTAAAAGGCAGAGGTTAGCTGCACATGGCAGTAAACATCTGTAATCCCAGCGCCTGAGAGGCTGAAGCAGGAGGATTGCTGTGAGTTTGAGCCTGGGCTACATAATGAGATCCTGTCTCAAAATACCAAAAGGAGGGGGCAGAGGTTTCAGAAGAAGTACTTGGACTATCAGAGCCTAAGACTTCCTATGCCTACATCAGTTTTGGGGTAGGCTTTTAATTTAACCTAAGAGCATCTCTCACATGGGAGAATAATTCAGCCATCAGCAGCGACTCAAATCAGCTATGGCAAGGATGTTTATAATATATAATGGAAGAGCCTATCCAAACATAAAGAACTCTGCAAACCCTATCTCTCCAACACCAATTCCTGCTGTAAAGTTGTGTGGTTAATCCTTGAAGGTGTACTTGATTGGAAACTAGATCCAGAATGTTGAAATTCAATCTGTACCGCAAAACGAAAGCAATTTAAAATGAGCCACTTGAGGTTCATGGCATAGAGCTTAGGTAAACACATATTCTAGGAGAAAAGGGAAGAGGAAAAGGGAAGAGGAAGTGGAGGTGTCGGAAGCAAAGCTGAGGGACAGGACACGTTCAGACCTGGTAGATGCTTGTAGAGATGGGGGACATCCGGAAAGGGTCTTTGCGGATACCCCCCCCCCCCGGAGATCCAAGGGCAGGGAGCTGAGGCAGAGGCCACTCCTGTCGTCCTACGTGGAAGAGAAGTATTGGTGGGAGGCTGCCCTGAGGAGACAGTCTGGTTCTCTAACCCACACTCCTCTGGGGTACCCTTTGTCCCCAGCTTCAAATCACTGCCTTCTTGCCTAGCACAGACTTAAAGGGCTTGTTTCTGTCCTGGGAGGAATCAAACTTTTTCCATCTTCAAGCACTGGGCCACACGGTGTACCATGCAGGGACGGGCCTAAGGAAGGTAGCGTCTCCCGAGCAGATCCATCGTTTCCACCCTCCTTTCCGGGGCAGCTGGGTGCGCTGTCTCCCTGCGCATGCGCAGAATTTATCCCCGCGTTCCCACGGGTCTGAAATAGTAGACTTGGTAAACCTGTTCTTAGCAATATAACTAGCTGCAAAAACAAGCCCAGTAATGAGTATTTCTTCTTTGCCTTCATATGACTGTGTTTGTATCTACATGCATAAAATATTTTGATTTTCTTCTCGCGCATGTGTGACCTGCCCCCCCCCCTCTTGCCACCTATTTAGATTTCAGTGTGGGTTGTAAAATAGCAAAGAGAATGTGAAGCAGCTAGAATGAACACCACCACTCCAAAGACTCAAAGCACACTTTGTATGCTCTTTTGGGTAAAAAGTAAGATTGATTTTACTTGTACATGGTATAGTTGTGCATGATACATGTCCTGACACGTCAGGAAGAAACTTAGCTTTGTTGTTGTTTTTATTCTGAGATTAAGTGTAATTTAAAATTTAGACACCAAATATAAAAGGAGTGGTTAATGGAGGCTTTGTAATGTGTCGACTTGGCTAAGTTAAACTACTTTCCCAGAATCCCCTTCCTGACTGTTTTGGATTATGGTGGGTCACAAGAGACTTTTTTTTTTTTTTGAGATAGGGTCTGGCTTTGTAGTTCAGGCTGGCCCTGAGCTCACTCTGTAGAGGAGGTAAGCCTCAAACTCAGCAAACCTCCTGCCTCTGCCTC
Organism: Thryonomys swinderianus; assembly: GCA_004025085.1. Lineage (NCBI taxonomy): Eukaryota > Metazoa > Chordata > Mammalia > Rodentia > Thryonomyidae > Thryonomys > Thryonomys swinderianus. The sequence goes on along the minus strand of PVIC010003738.1, from coordinate 9,020 downwards.
CCGAATGCTGGGATTACAGGTGTGAGTCACGTGGCCCGGCAATGTGATGTGTGATACTGATTGTTGGTGGGCGTGAGTCACCACACCATGCACTGTTGCATGTGGTTACCAGGGATTGAACCAGGGACCTTAGACTTGCTAGGCAGGTGCTGGAACCACTGAGCTAAATCTCTGCCTCACAAGAGACATTTTATACAGATTTGGAAACAGAAATAAAGCTGCAGTACATGCTATTTATTATCTGCTGGCTCGCTTCACTGACATAGAGAAAAGGCTACCTTCCTCTAGATGCTTCCCTAGCACTAGACCTAGCACTTGACCTAGATACAGAACCTGCGGGACCTCCGTATCATCAAAGTCAAAGGGAATGAGAATTGACATGATTTCAGTTTTCCCTGCAGGGTTCTGGCCTGTATTTGGTCTTCCCCACCTTATATCTAGGATCCTTCCTTACAGGATTAGTCATGAGGACAGCAGTTTTATGGAGATTGCTTAACTAGTTTCCATAATTGTGTAAGATTATGATGTGTATGACAACATGCACATCTCAGTAGGTTCTTGTTTTGAATCTCTGCTTCTGTAATTAATTCATGATCTTATTATAGTGACTGGGCAAATGCATTATCCCTTTTGAGTTTGCATTTCCAAAAACCTACCACTGAGAATAGTTCACTATGTGCTGATAATGTAGATTTTGTACTTTTGAGGGAGGGGTGATGGGTAGTGAATCCAGAGCCTCATGCATGCTAAGCATGGACTACACTACATCCTTAACCTAGACTTTTGTACTTTGAAGATGAAATGAGCTTATTACTTCTATTTTGATAATAAACTTGTTTCAATAAATAGCTCACTCGCATCATGAAGCTTTTCAAAATTGTCTAACATAAAAACTGCTATTTGACAAAAATTACTACACATATTTGTTATAAACACATGGCAATGGGGCTGGGTGTGTAGCTCAGTGGTACAGCACATGGGCTACCTTGTTTGAGGTCTTAGGTTGGACCCCCCCCCAGCATTGGAGAGAGAGAGAGACAGAGAGAAGAGAGAAAGATCAAAGAAGGGAGGAGGAAGAAGAGAAAGGAGAGGGAAAAATTATTTATTTATTTATTTTTTAGTCAGGGTCTCACTTTGTAGTTTAGGCTGGCCTTGAACTCATGGTGATCCTCCTGCATCAGCCTCCTGAATGATGGGGTTACAGAGCGAGAATATATTTAATGAGTATTTGCTAAGTGATAGGAAGTATTAGATTCAGTGGGAGTTGAGGATATCAAAATGTAATTGATTTGGGGAGCCTTAGTATTATTTGTCTCCCTAAATGGCTTACATGTTTTTAAAAAAATCCTTAACATTTATTCACCAATAGAGAGCAAAGAAGCAGTTTTATAATCCATCACTTCTTTCTTTCTTTCTTTCTTTCTTTCTTTCTTTCTTTCTTTCTTTCTTTCTTTCTTTCTTCTTTCTCTTTCTTTCTTTCATGGTTTGGGGATCAAACTCAGGCCCTTGTGCTACCAGTGTAAGTGCTGTACCACTTGACAAGATCCCCAGCCCAATCACTTATCTAATTTAAAACCCTAGGCACACAAAATTCATTTGGCTGTGTTGAATGCAGCATATCTGAGGCCCATTAGTGCACTAAGAGGGGCAGGAACTTCGGAGAAGGGTGCTCATGGGGCCTGAAGAGCAGCAGAAAAAATGAAGGTGAAAGAAATATGGGAGAGGGGGTGGGCCTGGGCTGGAGAGCATGAACAGCTCACAGCTCAGCCTCTGTGCCCAAGTCCAGATGTCAGATCCCAGCAGAACCTGGGAAACTGGGTGCCTTGCGACAGTGCCTTGGCTGGGTGGGTACAGGGTGGCAGTGGGTTGTGCAGGGAAGGCCCCCAAGGCTGAGGTCCTGGAACTCGGGGCTGGGATGGGGAGTGGGGCTGAGGGGACATTTGAAAGCTGGAGGAGCACCTGCGTGTTGGAGCTGGCAGCTGGCCCAAGGGAGAAGTTCTGTGCCACCTTCAGATCGAGTTCCTCAGGTAAGTGTCCCCACTGCAGCCCAAAGGGCTGAGCTGGTGGGAGGCTAGGCCCTTATGTGGTGCCAGTAGTGTCCCTGGGGTGAGGGAGTATGCTGGGGTCCAGGGTGGGGGGGTGCTGGCTACCCCATGGGGACCAAAGCTGGAGGCACCCCTACACCAATCTGCAGGCACCGAGGCAGCCAGCAATAGATGCAGAGTCCAGATGCCACCAGCCCGGGGCATCCACATGTGAGCTCAAGAGTTGAGACAGGGATGTGGTGCTGGCCCCAGGCATGACTGGAGGGTATGGGAACCCCCAGAAACTCCCCCCGGTAGAGGAGACACCCAAGAGGGTGGAATCAGTTAATATTGGCAAGTGCAGAGGCCCCAGGCAGAGCCTGGCCAGGCCAGGGTCAGGACAGCCCCAGCATGCAGGGGAGACTGCTGCCATTTCCTCCTGGGATGCCTGTGCCCATCTTCATGCTGCCAGGTCTCCCAAGCCTCACAGTGTCCTTGGGTGGCTCCTTGGTATCCACTTGGTTTTCCAGCAACATTCCTGGAATGGTTGAGGTCTGGGCAACAGCAGCTAAAAATTTTTTTGTTTTGTTTTTTTGAGCAGGGTTTCACTATGTAGTTCAGACTGGCCTCGAACTTACTGGGTAGACTAGGCTGCTCTTCATTTTGCAGAGATCCTCTTGCCCCAGCCTCCTGAGTGCTGGGATTACAGGCCTGGGCCATCATGCTCAGCTAACAGCAGTTGAAATGCGCTCAGAGGATGTCTCTGCTTCCCCTGTCCTTGTCACCATCCCAGGGCAGGCTGCTTGCATGAGATGTTTTGATAAAAATAAAATGAAAAAGATTTTAGTTACAAAATAGTTTTAATAAAAATCAAAAGCCATCTTCTACTTGTAAAAGGGTAGACAAGGAAATAGGAAAGGTTATCATTTGAGTGGGACAATAGGTTTTAGTACTGGAGGAATTCCAATATAAACTGGAGGAGGAATATGATGCTGTAAGATTTAAAAAGATAAGAGAATGAGCTCTTCCTTCTTGAAGAGTCATTTGCTACAAAAAGAAAATCTTGGCAATGAATTCCCAGGCCTCTTCCTCCTCCTCACTTCTGTGCCTTATCTATATTTGCCAGAAAAATGAATCCAAATCTTAGGAGTTACTGAAACAAGATAATACATTGAAGCAGTTCCCTTCAGAACTCTGTTTCAGAGACTTGGGGACTATTGAGTTCTAGGACTTACATTGTAATGGTCATAATAAATAATTGTCACTTAAGAATTATTGGCTCGATTGTATTCTGGTTTCCTTCATTTCCTTTTCATGACTCAATCATTTGGATTTCAACTTGTTGCCAGTTCTTCTATATCTCCATGGGATCTTTCACTCAGTTATTATTTTCCACCAAATTTCACATGCAGAAAAATAATTTGGAGCCAGTGATGGTGCTGCACACCTCTAATCTGCACACCTGGGAAGCTGAGCAAGAGATTCTCCAGTTGGAGGCCAGCCTGGGCTTTCTGGTGAAACCTTGTTTCCAAAAAACACCTCACATAAAAAACAAATGTACAGGGCCAGAGATGTAGCTCAGTGGTTCCAGCACCTGCCTAGCAAGCACAAGGTCCCTGGTTCCATCCTGGTAACCACACACAACAGTACCAGAGGTGCTGACTCATGCCCACCAGCAATTACTACCACATGCCACAGTGCCGGGCATGGTGGCTCATACCTATAATCCCAGCTCTTGGGAGGCAGAGGCAGGAGGATTCCTGTGAGTTTGAGGCTTATCTGGGCTACATAGTGAGCTCGGGGCCTACAAAGTGAACTACAAAGTGAGACCCTGTCTCAAAAAACAAAACAAAACACCACACAAAAACCTTCACAAACAAAAAAAATAGATAAATGAGCTTTTTAAATTTACTGACCAAAGAATAATATTATTAGAAAAAAAATTTTGTGTGGATTAGGCTATGCTGTGGGTGAGAAGAATAGTAGATAATTCATCCAGAATCAATGATTGCATCAGATGGGCCATGAAGAAATAAGAAGGATATGTCCCTTGCTGGCTTCTCATGTGATATAGGTCCAACTCCTCACATTTGGCCACTGCTCTAGCACAACAGGATTATGCAATATAAAATAATGGCCAAATGAATGATATTTATGCAGGGAAGTCCAGAGGTCAGTTTGGGGCCCCATGGCGGGGGGGGGGCCAAGAAGACTAACAAAGTCCTTGACAGAGCAAAGGGTGGGAGACACAGTCATGGCTCAGGATGCTAATATCCTTTACTGGCACTATGTTTAGATTTGGTGGCAAAAGCTGCAGAGGGCCCCAAAGCTCTCCAAATTCATAATTTCACAGTGTCAGTGAAACGTGAGCTCAGACATCAACAACAGGCCTGAATCCTGGGTCTGTCTCTTCTGGGAATGATGTGCATTTCCAAGAGCTGTTTCTCTGTGGAATGGAGGAGATCTGTTTGCTGGGAGGATGAAGTGGGCTGACCTGGCAAAAGGCAGAGACTGTTGAATGAAGGGTGACCTTCTCCCCACCAGTGCAGCCTTTATGGATAGCTGGACCAAGCTGGCAGGTTGTGCAATTCCGGTTCCCAATTCCCACAGAGGGGAGGAAGGCAGCCAGATCCTTATCAGGAATTTAAACTCCAAATTTATTTACCCTCCCTTAGTCACCCTTGTGTGCTATGCTAGGATCATTCTGACCTCTCTGGAACTGGTTCATTCTTCCGTGGGCTGCAGAAGTAACAATCCATGCCCTTAAGACACAACATTAAATAAGAGCCAATGTGTCTAACTTACAGTTCTGCCCAAAGATGATAGTGCTCAGAGCCAAAACATGCATTCAGTAAATGCTACTATAGGGTAGAACAGTGTCTCTCAAAAGGTGAAGTGTGTTGCGGGGTGTGGTGGTGAGCGCCTGTAATCCTGGCACTCAGGAAGCAAAGGCAAGAGATACACAGAGAGAACCTGTTTCAACAAACAACCAAAGTGAGGTGTGAATTGTGGGGGTATACACACCACTTGAAGCTGGCAAATAGCTACTGTGTAAACTGACACAGAAATACATTTTTTTTTTGAGACAGGGTCTCGCTTTGTGGTTCAGGCTGGCCCTGAGCTCACTATGTAGCCCAGGCAAACCTCGAACTCAGTAATCCTCCTGTCTTTGTCTCCTGAGTGCTGGGATTACAGGTGTGAGCCACCACGCCTGGCACTGTGGTATGTCGCATTGATTGCTGCTGGGCGTGAGTCACCATGCCCAGCATTGTATGTGGTGACTGGGGATCGAACTCAGGACCTTGTGCTTGCAAGGCAGGCCCTGGAACCACTGAGCTAAATCTCCAGCCCAGAAATACATTCACTTTTAATTGGACTAGGAAGCAGTTCGTATTTTGAATCTTTAATACTTGCTAATGTATTTATTTATTTAATGTTTGGGTGGTACCAGGGATTGAACTCACAACCTTGCCCTTGCAAGGCAGGCAGTGGTGCCACTGAGCTAAATCCCCAGCCTATTCTTTCTTTCTTTTTGCATGTAGGGGTGGCAGGGGTACCAGTGATCACATTTAGAACCTTGAAATTTCATTCTTTAAAAAGAGGATAGAAGCCAGACATGACAGCTCACATCTGGGATTCCAGTACTCGGGAGGCTGAGGCAGGAGGAGTACTGTGAATTCCAGGCCAGCTTGGGCTACATAATGCAAACTTGTATTAAAGAAAAAAAAACAGAAAAAGAGGGAAGGACTCTTGTAATCCCAATATTCTGAGAGGCTGAGCCTACTTTGGGTAATTTAGCAATTTAGAGAGAACTTTTCTCAAAAAAGAAAACCAGAGCTGGGCGTGGTGGCTCATGCCTGTAATCCCAGCACTCAGGAGGCAGAGACAGGAGGATTGCTTAGTTCGAGGTTTGCCTGGGCTACATAGTGAGCTCAGGGCCAGCCTGAACTACAAAGCGAGACCCTGTCTCAAAAAAAAAAAAAAAAAAAAAAAAAAAAACAGTTCAGGACTGGAGATTTATCTCAATGGTTCCAGCACCTGCCTAGGAAGCTCAAGGTCCCTGGTTCAAACCCTGGTAACCACATACAATATCAGGTATGGTGACTCATGCCTGCCAGCAATCAGTACCACAGATCACAGTATTGGGCATGATGGCTCAGACCTGTCATTCCAGCACTCATGAGGCAGAGGTAGGAGGATTGCTGAGTTCGGGGCTTGCCTGGGCTACATAGTGAGCTCAGGGCCAGCCTGAACTACAAAGCGAGACCCTGTCTCAAAAAAAAAAAAAAAAAAGGAAAATGACTGGGATTCTCATAAGGAGGACTGTACCTCATTCTCCCTCTTCCACCAATTGTGTGAATGTCAGGTAATAAGACACCGGAATCATGCCATGTAAACAATGATTACATGACATGATCTCTGAAGTCTCTTTTTAGCTATGAGTTTGAAAATGATGTATGCCTCATTACTTAAAACTAAGTCTTCATTTATATGTGATTTTGAGATGTATATAAATTGTACCAATAAAGAATTCAATTAAAAAAAAAAACTAAGTCTTCAGGACTTCTAAAGGCTGGGGGATAATTCAGTGGGAGAGCACTTGCCTAGCATGTGTTGAGATCCTAGGTTCAATTCCTAGTACCAAACCCATGCAAAAAATTACTAAATAGGGTCAGGGATTTAGCTCAGTGGTTCCAACATCTGCCTTTTAAGTGCAAGGTCCCTGATTCGATCCTGGGTAAGCACATACAACAATACCGGGCGTGGTGACTTCGGCAGTAGTCCATTCAGTTTGGAGGATGTATGTATCTTCTCTTTTTCCTTCTAAGTACCCTTCTCTCCTTTAACACTTCTTCTGTACTTATTTTCTTTTCCTCTTCTTATTTCTGCCCTAAAACAAACAGCAGTCTTTGACATCCACCAGTTGTCTAACCAATTCATTGAATGAAACAGTAAGAACCAGGAATAGACCTCTGGTCTCTACTCAATCCAATAACAATGTCTAGCAAGTAAGATGGACTCCGAAATATTAGACAGTATCGCCATGAGTACCCAAATCACAACACTTTTTCATTCCATGGTATACTTTGTCGGCTGAGAAAATGGTCATGAAGTGTGCTGGCTCGTGAGAATAAAGTGGAAATTAAACAGTTTTATGAAAAGGCCACCAGAATAATTCAGAACTAGATGCTCAAGAACTGGTATTTCCCATGAATTTGTGTGGTATGGTACAAATAAACAGTGATGATAGCAGTTGGCTTAAAGAATTAACTGGGAGCAATAAAAATGTTGTTATATTAGCCTCAAAACTACTTTAAGTATTTTCTTTTGTTCTCCTCTAAATATTCAACAACGTGGCTCCAGTGCCAAGTCCTCAGTAAATGTGTTTGCTGTAGGTAACAAAATGATTTTGTTTTGAAAGAGATGGGAGATGACTTCTTACACCTCTTAACCAGTTAGGAAAAAAAAACACAGCTCACTGCCAGGATTCATTTCATTTTACATAAACAAACTCTTCGAGGCTGATGCAAATCTGACTAGTTTTCAGTGTGAAAATAAAATATAAAAGCTGTTCTAGGAGCTATTTCGGAACAGAATTTGCTCTAATCCAATGGTAACAAGTATATGATTATCATAACACTTTTTTTGCTAGGTGTGGTGGCACATGCATGTAATCTCAGAACTCCAGGAGCTAAGGCAAAGGATTGCCACAAGTTTGAGGGCAGGTTGAGCTACACAGGGAGTTCAAGGCCAGCCTGAATCGCCTAGTGAGATCCTGTCTCCAGAAAAACCCCAAACCAAAAACAAAACACCATTTTTTAAATATGATGAATATCAAAGCATGGAACACCACAAAGCAGAACATCACACACTGCACAAAAATATCGAGTTTTTCCTCTAGATCTTCTTGCCATTTTTTTATTTGTTTGAACAGCAAACTTTGCAGCAGCCGGGTGAATTTTGTTTGTCCGATGTTGGTGCTGTGCTCTTGGGGAAATGTCTTTCAGACAGGTGAAGGGATCTGACATCATCAGAAAACAGGCACTCTCCCAGCTGTCGCTGCCCGGGTTTGTGATGCTCTCCCAGCACTCTTGTCTAAAGTTGGCATGGCTGATCAGGTGCTTGGGACTGTCCTTCACAGGATGTAGGAGTACTGCACTGTAGTGTTCAGATGGTGGCAAAAGAATTTCTTATACCAAACTTTGTATCTTTTGCACTGGATTGGATAAGAAGTAAGCCGCTGATCAGCCAGGTCCACTGCTCCACATCTTGTCATAATCCACAATGACAGAAGTTTTAACTTAGGTTTCTTATCAGATCTATCCTCTACTTCAATCATAGCAACCTTAGAGAAGGTTGACAACACTGTCACCATCTTATCATACTATTTCAGTGCCAAATGTTCAGCACAGAACCTGGCTACAGATAACCCCTTTGCAATCCTTTTTCTTTTCTTTCCTTTTTTTTTTTTTTTTTGAGACAGGGTCTCGCTTTGTAGTTCAGGCTGGCCCTCAGCTCACTGTGTAGCCCAGGCAAGCCTTGAACTCTGCAATCCTCCTGCCTCTGCCTCCCGAATGCTGGGATTACAGGTGTGAGGCACCACATCTGACTGCTTTTTCTTTTTCTTTCTCAGATCATTTGGCATTTGTTTTCTGTTCAAATGAGTTGTTCCAACCTTCTCAGTCCCATTTTGATGTAATTTTCTGAAAAGCATAAGAAGTATAAAAAAGTTACTGAGGAAAATGTAATATCCTTGGCCAAGGTCAATGACCAAGGTAAAAACAGTGCGTGATGATTTCACGTCACCAGCTGAATCTTTCAAATTCTTACTAAACCTTGGATAAATAAACATGCCACACAAGACAGGACTGGCTTTCCTGAAGTCATGCAGCTTGAGATCAAGTCAAGCTCATTTCTTTCTTTCTTTCTTTCTTTCTTTCTTTCTTTCTTTCTTTCTTTCTTTCTTTCTTTCTTTCTTTCTTTCTTTCTTTCTTT
>PVIC010003737.1:0-67133 GCA_004025085.1 Thryonomys swinderianus | reverse complement strand
GCTCGTGACTACATTTTTTATTTGTGTTACATATTACTCCTTTACGCTGTATGCTCCTCTCCCACTCTCTCTCCTACTCTCTCAGAAAGTCACTCCAGTCAGGTTTTATCTGCAGGCAAACATTTCCTCCTCAGGGTGCCCAAACTTTCCACATTACAGACTCCAAAACTGAACTTCAGATCTTCATTTTCTTGCTCCAGCAGCAGCACGTGACCATTGGCTTGCATTCTTGGTTCTTCCCCTAGCTGGACGCTCACCCCTCTCCGGTGTCCTTTGCTGATCCCTGTCCCCCACTCTACCGGCTTTAACCCTGGTGCAGGAGCCGGATCTGTGTCTCTCGGCTTTCCCTGGACTATGCAGCATCTCCGCACTTCCTCCATAGACCTTTAATGTTGGTTCTTGGTGAAGTTCAGATGCCAAACACACGACCCCCTCCACCCCTTCATCTTTCCTCTGCAGCTTTGCTGAACTAGCTACACACAACTCAGTTGCGTGTTATTCAGTCCAAGACTTTGGAGTCTCTATTTGCTCTGTACCATTTTTGTGTGGATCAAATTGAATCTGAAAAAAAGGTAGCTATAGCAGAACTCCATATATCCTTCATTCAGTCCCAGTCACCATCAACCGAAGGGCGTAGCGTCCTTCGTTCCCTATATTCCACTACCATGCCTGCCATATTATTTTAAATCAAACCTTGGTCATGGCATCATTTTGTTGATCAGTATGTAAGTTTGCATCTTGACAGGATAAGAGCTTCGTGCTCTAGTGCAGCAGTGCTGACACTGCACCAAACATAACAATTCCTAATTACCTGTCAGGATTTAAACTCAGTCTCAACTAGGTCTTTTAAATTTCTTTTTGCAGTTTGAATCAGGTTCTTGAAGGCATTCTTAATTTCCTTTTTGTTCCTACCTGCAACACCTGCTTCTTTCTATGGAGTCTTTACATAAAGACTCTGGGCACTTCTCAGTATTCCCATTGTGGTCCAGGCCAGTCCACCCTCACCTCGGCCCTGCACGTTAGTGATGCCCTCTACGTTGGTTCCCCTGCTCTCTTCCAACCCTCGCTCCTTCATTCTGACTTTGTAGGAGCCACACCAATGATATTAAAAGATAGTTGTACCATATCACTCCTCCATTCAAACTTCCTACCGACTTCCCCTTTTACTCAGAGTTCAAAGCCAAAATTGTGACTATCATCCATGTATCAGTTAATTTATTTCAACAGGAAGAATTATGCCAACGGATAGTGGTTTAAAACCACTAAGAGTTACTGTCTGGTAGCTTTGTGAGCCAGGTACAGAGCAGCCCAGTGCCCTGGCTCAGGCTGTCTTGGCTTTGCTGTAGGCGAGGCTTTTACCCAGGATGCACTGAGATGCAGTGAAAGTGTAGCTGAGTGCTGTATTCTCCTCAAGAAATCCCACTCTAGGGGCTGGGGATTTAGCTCAGGTGGTATCATGCCAACCTTGGATGCACAGGGCCCAAGTTCGATCCCTGGTACCAGAAAAAAAAAGGAAGAAAGAAAGAAATCCCACTCTGAGGTCATAAGCAGGGCCCAAAACCCTTTGCAGTTTGCAGGGAGGGTCTCACTTTCTCCCTGGCTGGCCCAGAGACTCCCCTTGGCACCTCGTGATACAGGTTTTGGTTGGAGAAGCTCCGTATGTATCAGTTCATTTCTGTCAGAATGAGCAAGAGAGAGTGAGCTGGGTAGAAGCCACAGATGTTTGTAACAATCCTGAGCATAAGATGCCATCACGCCTGCCCTGTTCCGTTTCTTAGAAGCCAATCACTGGATGCAGCCCACGTCAAGAGTGGAGTTACACAAGGGCCCAAATCTCGGGAGGCTGGAGTCATGAGGTGTCATCCTCAGAGCTGCCTGGTACAACCCCTATGGCTCCTTCCTCTTCCTCTCTGCCCGTTTAGCCATAGCCATGCGGCCTCCTGGCTATGTGCTAGCTGTACTGCTCCTCTGAGACATTTTTCTGCTGAATATCTTCATCTTTCCACCATTTTCCTGTTCAAATAATTTTTTTCCATAGAAAGCTTTCCTACCCCTGCATAGAAAACGGAAACTCTTCCTCTGTTACTTCCATTGCCCTCTGCTTTTTCACAGCCTCATCTATTTTTTCTTCTATCTTCTCCCTCTGGTAAATGTTAAGTTTTGCGGGCCATGAACTTCACATTATCATTTATTCCTTTGTCATTTGTAGTTAGGAAAATACAGCATGTGTTTAGAAGTTTGTTGAATTACTGACTGCATTGTTATGCAGCCACATAAGCAAAACCGTTGAGACTTCACTCTGTTTTGAACTGGTTTCGTGGCTTCTCCCTGGCACTTTGTCACTATCCTCACAGTTTTCCTTCCTTCTTCCTTTGTTGAATTAACATAAGTCTTGAGTTATTTTTCTTCAGAAAGAATATGTAGGTGCCATGATCACTGAGACTTTATATACGTCAGAAATGTAGTTTCAGTTTTGATTTTTTTGTTTGTTTTGGGGGTTTCTGGACTATAGAACCTTTTATTTGTTCTTAAACTTTAAGATCCTACTTGAACGTAATTATTTACCTACCTTAACCTGATTTCTGCCAATCAAGATTTATATACGCTGGACCCCCATCAAGACTAACTTTTGATTTTGTTCATTAATTTGTTTCATGGCAAGCAGACTTTACTTGTATGACTTGGGATTTTTAATCCTAGAAGGATCATTTCTCAGATTAAAAAAAAGTTTTCTTTTTAATCGAAAAAACCATTTCTCTATGTACAGGTTCTTTACTATGATTGTTTCATCTACATAGTGTGTTCCATTTTCTTCATCTGTGCTGTTCCCTGGTATATTCCAGGAGTGAGAACTCCTTAGTGTATATCCCATATCTCTCATTAAATACATTGCAGTACTTTTTTTATACCACTGATAGTGATTACAGATTGTATTCATTTATCATTTATTTATTTACTTATTTACCATGATTCATTATTATCTTATGATTATTTGCAATCATTCACTCCTTTTATCCTATGAGGGTATTACACGTCCCCCATCCAATGCCATGTCACCTGTAGGGCTTCCCCTGCTTCTCTGCCTTATTAACTCTGAACTTGGCTATGTGACATGATTTTGCCACTGGAATGTACCTCGAATGTATGTATATAGTATGTGTGTTTGTACATATGTGTACAGTAAATACGCTATATACCAGAAACTTTAAAAATGACATTAGGTGTGCTGAGGATGTAGCTCAGTCGTGCTGGCATCTGCCTGGCAAGCACAAGTCCTGAGTTTGATCCCAGGTACTGCAAATATATATTAGGATAAGTTCTATAATTCATCTTTCATATCTTTTTTGTCTTGATTATTGTGTTTTTCTTTTTTGTCATTCTTTTGTAGGCTCTGAGTTAGGTTTCCTTTCTTGATTTTTTTTTTTTTTGAGATAGGGTCTCATGTTGTAGTTCAGGCTGGCCCTGAGCTCACTATGTAGCCCAGGCAAGCCACCGCGAATTCAGCAATCCTCCTGTCTCTGCCTCCTGAGTGCTGGGATTACAGGCATGAGCCACCACGCCTGGTATCCTTTCTTGATTTTAATTATCCTTAAAATATAGTGTTTACCAATAAGCAGGATAGCTGGTTTCCCTTCAAGGGTCTCTCACTGCTGGCTTTAGAGTACTTGGAGAGATTGAGATGTAAGGTTAGATGCTATGCAGAGCCATTAGGCAAATGCTGAGTGACCAGGGATCTTCAGTTAATGCAGGATTGGTAAGGGAAGCTACCTCCTGCTGTCTTGTTGCTGGAGAAATCCAAGAAGTCTGTAGTTTTCATTGCTTGTAAGACACAGTGGGCACCCAGGTGCGGTGGTGCACACCTGTAATCCTAGCACTTTGGAGGCTGAGGCAGGAGGATGGCTGCGAGTTTGAGGCCAGCCTAGACTACATAGTGAGTTCAAGGCCACCCTGGACTAGATAGGGTGGCCTGCCTCGACCACTCCCCAAAAGAGACACGGTAGGTACTGCCTTGTGTGTTGCCCCTAACCCCAGGTTCTTGTGAGGCAGCTCTCTCTCCAGGATGGCAATATTAGGAGAGGCTGTGAACTGTGGCCTAGTGGAAGGTCACTGGCGCAACTGCCAAGGGACTGAAGTATTTCTTCTGGCACCCCATTTTTGCAAGAGGGTTGATATCAAAGCCTAACCCTGATCCTACACAGTCTCTCTAACTTCCTGTGAACATGTGATCTCCTGCGCCCATACATATTCCCACTACTGCCATTCACTGAGAGATGAGGCAACCAAACTGGGCCCTCACCAGAGCCTGTGCCATGCTCAGTCCATGTTTGGACTTTCAGCCTCTAAAACCTTGAGTTAAATAAGGGTATTTTCCTTTGCATGGCTCCACTGTTTCTTTATATTAAAATAAAATGGACTAATACAATAGGCAAAAATTACTTCACCTAGATTATACTTATTAGACTGCTCTTCATTCCTTTATTTTTTTCTATTATACACTACATTCATCCCTAGTTAATGAAGCTGGAAAGATCTGAATGAGAGGTGCTGTTGAAGTCCAGTGTCCTGATTTGTCCTACATAGAGGAGGAGATGGTTTTCCTAATTTTTCAAAGCCAGCGTCTCAGAGGACAGAAAAGGCATATGGCACAATAGTGTAGACTTCTACCCTTTTCTTCTACACATTATTCATTTGTCTCAAGGTCGCATCTCTTTGATGGCAGAAGTTCCTATTTGAGACTTGGATACTATTAAGTAGTCTTCCTAATTTCTAGGGCTCGCATAACTTTTTCCTTCTTTGTTTTAATGAGCATTTTGGTGAGAAATCCTACCTACTATATGAGCTAGAATTATAATGTGGCATCTAATTGTATCTTTTCCGGGCCAACAGTCATGAGTGCTGAAAGGACCCCTACTGCCCCATTTTGCCTTGGTTCCTGCAGCTGTCTTGTTTGTGGCAGGACAGGAGTGCTGGCAGTGACATACGAGGTGGTATCTGGATTCCTTTTCTCTGCCGTGTTTTAAAATAACTATTGGGTAGTGCCAGCAAAGGGTTCTGACTTCTTCAGACATGTCACATCTTTAGAAGTGCCCAGGATTTGGCCTTGGAAAGACCTGTATTAAAAATCCTTCCAGCATTTACGAATGGCCTGACCTTGGGCAAATGACCAGCTCTGTGGTGATATCCCTTCATCTGTGACATGGCAGTAAAACGTGTACATGTTTTGGTCAATATAAGTTTTATAGATAATAATTAGTATGCTTGAAAAATTCCTGGCACAAAGTTGGATGTTTGATAAATGTTCATGGTGTGCTATGATTGTCATTGTCCTAATAATTAATGTAAATTATGTCATAGTCTAGATATTTTGGTTCACCATGGAATGAACAAAGGATGTTGGGGGTAAGACTGCACTATTCACGCTTACCTCATGCATCTGCAACAGCATTTATCAAACATGCAATGAATTATGTGTGTGACTCTTGCAAAGTTCCTTTCCTTTTTTATGCTTCCATTTCCTATCTTTAAAAATAAGGGCACTAAACTATATCAGGGGAGCAAATAGGTTTAATCTCTTATGTCAACTCCAGTTGATCAGTTATGGGTACCTGGAAAAGAGATTTAAAAGGATTCTAAGGCCTTGGCTGTGTTCTGCAGATAAGTTCGCTGTGATCTGTGAGCAGTGTCTGCAGTGGGTAGAAGGTTTGTGGCAGCTGTTCTGATATTTGCCAGGCCTAGATTAAATTCTCTTCAAAGCTTTCTCCTGACTTCCCAATTCTTTGATTCTTTTTATGGGTCTTTTTTATGGTCCTTCATGGCTGGGTGACATCCCACCCATCCAAAAGAGTATTTGGCATCCTTGGAGTGAAATTTGGTATATGGAATCCTGTCAAGAATCTAAAAAAAGGTGGTAGTTTATGAAGTTTCTTTTCTGAATGGGATAAGGGCTTCTTTGAGATTTCACTGCAATTTGAGCATTAAAATAGAAAGCATTTTCATCAAAAGGAAAGTCAGGATGGTTCCCTGAATTTGTGCATATAAACCACAGCCCAGAAACGCCAAGTAGGTTTGCAATATCATTTTCTGCTAAGTTTCTGTCAATAGCATTTAGCGATGGATACACTAACAGGTTTTACCAAACTGCAAAAGTAATTTCCTGACCTGAAATTGAAATTTATAGGTTTCTAACAGCCATTATATAATTGTATGAGTATCTACGGCAGAAACATTATTTTGGAAATTGATTCAGCTGCTTCTTTTAATATTTGAGCTCTCAGACAGTGGTGTCTTTTTTCAGCATTACCCGGTTAACTTGAATAATGAGATTTGATTTTCATGCACTTTCAAGAAGAAACTCACCTGTGAATAACTTTCCACTCTTCTCTTTTCATAAGAAAAAATAAGACAAATTATTTCACCTTTAAAATGCTAAGCCCAAAAGCCTTCCTGAAGGGACACGGATATCTACCTTAACTGCGAGTGTTTGTCAGACATAGGTTTGGTGCCTCCCAAATCCCTATAGCACTGGGCATCCTACCAGCCCTGCCTTATACAATTCCCTGCAGACAACTGTGGTGTCTGTTTATGAATTTGTGATCTCTGGAAAAGCAAAATATCAACTGTCTGTAGTCTTTCGTTTGTACTAAACAGGATGCAAAACGATATTTTAGGGGATTTTGTCAGAAATAGTCACTGTGATATTCGTCCTTGGTGCACCCTTAGCCTGGCTTTGTGGCGGAAGGACATTTTTGTAGGGGAATCTATGAATATGACAGCCGCAATAAACAGCTGAAAATAATCTATGAGGCGCTTGCAAATCACCCCTCATGAGCTGTAGTGGTTGTGAGAGATAATTTGTGGTTCTTGCAGAATACATTCCAAATTGGATCTTTCATCTGCACTGTTTCCCTACAGTTAAAACATTTCATTTCTCATATTCACAAATGATAACTCTACATTTGTTAATCTAAACAATTTGATTTATATTTTTCTGTGCTGAGAAGCCGTTGACATTTCCGAGTACGTAATTATTTTCATTGCCAGTTGCTGTTTGTGGTGACTGTAGGCAACAGATAGAAATCTGATGTACTTGTGCCTCGTTGTAATCATTCTCCTTAAAGACCATCCATAAAGCTGGAGGTCTGTTTGCCTGAGTTATCCTCTGCCTTGAGAAATCTAATAGGATATGGGTGTTGACAAGTGAGGATTCGAGCTATGTTCGGGGGTTTCTGCGGGATATCGGAAATATTTCCATGTAATCTCTGTGGGCAGGGGACAGGGTCAACCTGCAGTGTCTCCCAGGCTTTGGCAGAGAACAGTGTACTCAGGGCACTGCGAGTGGAAGAAGTCACCGCAGGTGGAGGAAACATCCCTTATTTTCTGCAGTAGCTCCTAGGCATGTATCTCATGGAGTGACGGTGGGGGAGGGTTAGTCACCTGGAGTGCTCAGGCGTGTGCCTGGCAGCATGCTGTACAGCAAGCACACTAAGAACACTAGGTAAAATCAAGATGGACAATAAAGAGATATTCTAAATTTCCTCTCTTCTATTTGAGATTTCGTCCAAGGATCCATAGTCCAGGGCAATGGACAGGAAAGCAGTTGCTGTGTCGTTAGAACAGGATTCTGAGCCCTCCCCATGGAAGTGGTACACAGGGCAGGATGGAGAGGAGGTAGACCGTAGCAGATCTTCCCTGGGGTCTTTTAAAAATCTATTCTTTTCTATTTTCAGGTTTGTTTTAATATTCAGGGGGAAAGAAAACAACTAAACATCCAAGTTTACACTTTTCCCCAAGAAAAGTCATTCAGCAAAATTGCTGCTCCCAAAAGGTGTCCCATGTTCAGGTTTCACTAGGGGCAGGTTCAGACTGCCTCTGTGAGGGTTAGAGATGCCTCAGTGGGAGACCTACACAGAGGGATGTGGTAGTTTGCCTGTGGTTTCGCTGCACTCTTGGCCAAGGCTAAGGCTGTATCTGACCATCCCATACACATGCAAACCTTCCACTCACATTCCAGCTAGGGTAGGGAATGCACTACTGATTTAGGATCCAAACCAATTTTTACATGGCCTTAAGGAGTGAATGTAGAGCCAGTATCCTGAATGGCAAATGTGCTTTATCCTTTGAACCAATTCCAATTGATTAGTTCTGGTTGCCTACAGTGCTGTCTTAAGAAACCATCTGTGGTGCATTGGGGCTCAGCTGGGAGGAGAGCTGGGATTGATTAGCGATGTCTGTCATGGCTCTGGAGGGACAGCTCTCCCTATACTTGCCATTTTCTACTTTTAACATGTCCTTAATGCCTCTGTCCTTTCTTCCTGTGTGAAATAATTTGAGTCCTAAGACGTGACTGTGTATATGAACAGAGAGAGAACAGGTAAATTTCACTTTAAGAAAACCTTGCATGAGAAAATGCAAATTTACAAAATGTGTAAATCTGGAGCCAATTATTTCCATTACAGAAAGATTCCATGAAAGGTTCCTTTAAATAGCGAGCTCCCCTACTGCATTAAAATGATGATTCAATTTACAAAAATTCACTTTGCATGCAACTCTTCAGGACTACGTTTGTGGACTAGGCAATCCACACCTGATTTTTTAAAGCCACGGCCTAAACAGCATTCAGGACGCCTGCCACCACATATCTCAAGTCTCTTGGTAATTCTCACTCTCCTCAGACTTCCTTCTCACTTCCTATCCCAGAGTGTTGAGTAGACAATCTGGGTGGTGATCAGCAGTTGCTGGCTCCCACCCTAGCACGGCTGCATTTCATTAGCGGGCAAACTGATTGCTCCAAGCTTGTTTATGTGTGGGTGTGGCGGTACAAGGCTATGCACTCTGTGCTCTGTGTATGTAGATGCAGATACACAAAAGCCATTACCTCTCTCGCTCTCAGCCTGATCTAAATTCATTCCTGCTGTGAGTTTTATAAATGGAAGGTTCCAATCACTTGGTGGATATGGCTTTCAGTAATATCTGCCTCACATTCTGGCTCCCCGTCCTCTTTGTGTTTGCTTAAAAAGTCTTTACCTTTCCATCAGAACGCTTCCCCAGACTCCGGGCCTGAGTTGCATTATCCAGACATGGAACCCTCCTCTTCCTCTGTGGCCTAGAAAGCCCCAAATGGTTTTCTGATTTAGAAAATTAAATATAATCTGACTCTTGTGGCAAGCTACAAAATTCCCCACTAACAGATGCTCCCATTAAATATATAACATACACAACATCTAAAAGTATTGACGATCTAGCATGAATTTGAATTATACAGGCATTCAGGGCCCCTCAGGGAACATCACCAGCCTCTTCTAGGCACTCAAACTCGGGCAGTTTTCCAGGGGATCCGAAAGCTCCCAGGAATGCAGATTGGCTTGTGCGCTGGAGCTCTTGTCCCTCTGCAAAGCAAGTTAATGCCGGAAAGGATACCTGCAGAAGACAGCCTCTTCACTTCCGGTGTGTACGGCGTCGCCCACGTGGAATCGTAGTCATCCTTTCTTGGGCGGGGGTACAAGTATCATCTCTATTCAACCTGTGGCGTTGTAAAACTTTCAACATACATGTCTTCCCAGGAATAACTTTTTATTTTTTTAAGAGGAGGAAAATTTATTGAGAGAAAGATAGCTTCTGTTGAAGAGAGACAGAAGGGGAGCTGGGAAATGGGTTGTCCCCCCACACACACCCAGGAATATCTTTTTAAAGACACATTTTGTTTTTAGTCTTTTGGAGAAAGCAAAATGAGACAGTAATAGGTCATACTCAGACCTCTCTTCCAGCCTGTGATGCTCAGTCCTCTCTGGGGCAAGCGCTGTCAGGCTGGCAAGTTGTCAAACAGACCTTTCCCTCCTGTCTTCCCGGCCGCGCTGGTCTGAGTGAGGGACCGGCCCCGGTGCTGGGCTGTGATGGCTGCGTAGGTGCAGCCATAGAGGGCAGCTGCCAGCATCATGAGACACACGATCCCACACACAACCCCAGTGATAACAACGGTAGCCACAGCATGGCGCAGGTTGCCAGGCCGCGGTTTGGGTTTGACCTCGCACTCGGAGGTATCACGTTGCCCCAAGCCGCGGTCCTCGGAAGGCCCCTGGGGCTCAGAGCCGGGCTGCCAAGCCTGGGGCGACACCAGCGCTGGGGAAGGAGGAGGAGGGCAGGGCTGGTACAGCTCATGAGGGATCCTGAGGAGATCTCTTCCTTCCCACGTGTCAGGTGACCCACAGGTGACGCCGTCTGTTATTCCCCCTTTAAAAAAATAAAAATGAAGGATGACACCTGAGCCTGAATTCAACTGAGTTGCAGAATTCTCAGCCTGCAAAAATCCTAGGCAGATGGTATTTATAAAGTACCTTTTTTTCTTTCCAGGAGTCAAAGAATTTAACAACCATATTTTATGATTTCAGGATTTCTAAATTGGCTAAATGCTAAAAATGCCACCACGATAAATTGGCAATTACTTCAGACTAAGAATTCGTTAGAAGCTGAGTTACCTTTACAGTGTGCAGATGCTAAGCGAAAACAGTGCCGAAGCTCCGAGGATCTCTGGGGCCATCACAGAGAGTCCTGCAGCCCCCTTGCGCTTCGCTGCCCACTCAGCTCATGAGCCCTGCCAGACGAGGAATCCTTTGTGCGGGATTCCCACTGGAATCTAACAAAAACGCGAGACAAATGTCCATTCCCGGGGACATTTGTTATGGGTTAATTACAAAGACCCTGTGTGTCTGCGCACCCTTTTCAGTGAGGCCGAGGGGAGAGGTGGAATGCTCTTTTGAAGCTACTTGTTTAGTTCATGGGATTAAGTGTAATTAATGCATCTCCTCCTCGGGCCTTAAAACACTTGCTACCTTGAGTACCAAACTCTCCGATGAGGTATTAGATGTGGATTGTATTCCCAGCACAGCATGATCCCTTTGGGTATGTAGAGGGGACTGGATGTCAGTAATTCTTCCTTAGAGCGCTGGACTCACCGACGCCATCCTAGGCTACTTTGGTCACTGATGCATTTGGGACATCACTGAGTGAATATTTTGTCATAAAACCATTATATTGTATCTAGTCTCACGATAAGCAAATCACCAGTCCTAACCCCTCCTGTTCTGCTCTGCAGGGCAATTCTTGCGCAGACACACGTGGGTCAGAGAGGACAAGTCAGCATGCAAACTCTGCCCTCCCTGTCCATCCCAGGTCTCCTTGTCCCCATCAGTGGCTCTCTCCTTCCTGCTCTCTGAGGACTAACCTGAACAGGGAGTAGCTCAGCTCTTTGCTCAAGCCCCCATGCCCTGTGGCTTGGTTTTCCTGGACTGTCATGAAGAGCTCCTCCCACAGAGCTGGGAACCCTGATGCCCGCACAAACAAAGTGACACTGGGGATTTGGTTTTGTTGTACTGGGGACCCAGGACCTTTGCATTGAGCTACGTCCCCAAGCACTTTTTATTTCTTACTATAAGACAGGTTCTCATTAAGTTGCTAAGTTCCTCAGGCTGGGCTTGAACTTGTGACTTGTTGGCCTCAGCCTCCCAGAGTGCCAGGATTGCTACTACACATAGCAGGCAAGTTAGAAAATATTTCATAAAGAACATTATCAGTGAGATGAGCACCTGCCAGTTTGTAGCCCTTCAGAGCAGGGAAGGCTGTCACAGCTATTTTATCTGAGCCTCATGAGAAAGTCCTAAGTGGCCTTGTGAGTACAGATGTTATTTCGTGGCCCAGGTATACCAGGGTTGGTGATGGTGGCAACATTCAACCATGCCCTTTTCGCGGGCTTTGATTAAAACTGAGCCACTCACCACCAGAGTCTCTTGGGCCCCTCCTGGCTTTATCAGCAGCTCTTGAGGCAGAGTCTCCACTCCAAAGCAGTGAAGGTGAAAGAGGAACAGCCGCTTGCTTTTCATGAGGCCAGAGGCACAAGGTAGCTGTTCCAAGCGAGCCCAGGATGCCGCCTGAATGCATGGAAGTTTGTTTGCCTCATGGATAATGGCTGTCTTCTGCATTCGGCCATCTGAGGCTCCCCTGGGAGGTCCGTTGCACGGCAGAAGCCAGAGGGACAGAACTGAAGCTTTGAGTATGGTAGGATATCGAATCTGGCCACGCAACACTGAGTTCTCAACTGGGAAAGAAAGCTGCCTTCCAGCGCTTGGCGATTCCATGAGCTTGTATCTAAACTGAGCCGTTTATCCAGTCCCTTCAGGCTCTAATGCATTTCTCCAGCTCCATGCTTCTGGCTCGTCACTGTTAGAGAGGAACCCAAGCCAAGGAGGTACACTGGTGGGTGCTGGGATGTGGCAGGAAGGCTGAGGCTATGCTTCCCGAGAGCCCCACAGCCTCGTGTGCAGCTGAGCCCTGGGCCAGGCACCACCTCCCACCCCTCACCATGATCTCAGGGGCCATGTCCCCACAGGCAAAGACCTGTTGGGTTCAGACGTGAGTGTCCCACTCCCTTCCCTGTTTATGTCGGCTGATAATGTGAGACACTCCAGTTTGCCAAGCCTCACTGTGACCCACCCGGCCATGAGTGTCTTTTAAACTCTTCCCCAGAAGAAACTGGATCTAGAGCTGGAGCCCACGTATTACTTGACTGTGTAACCCTGAAACAAGCCCCACAATCCCCCTGTGGCTCCACCTGCACTTGTGGAATAACCGAGAGGGTTACACATAATGAAATTCAGTTCGCAGAGTTGCTCGGAGGACTCAGGTGGACACAGTAGTGAGCGCAAGATCATCCTGAAGCAGATGTTCAATAAACCAGCTGTGACGACTTGTGTCCTTGAGAACAAGCAGGAACAGTCAGCAGAGAACCTATGGGTGTGCTGGTGCAGAGGAGTTGCTACGGCATATTTAGTAAAGCACATCTTTTTGCTCTTATCTCTACAGGAAGACTAAATTTTCCTACTCTTTCAGCTCAGTTCAGGGCCACGTGACTGGCTTCTGATGGATGAAATCAATAAATCTCATTCAGGAACATCAGCATCCCCAGCACCATCCTCCATGGGCTGTTTCTTTTGCTGATGACCTTAAGGGCCATGTGGAGACATCAGTGGCATCACAAGCTGGGGGCACCATATGTCCCTGAATGGCTCCTTGGAATGCAGATCCTGCTCCCATTCCATTGGCTATGACATGAGTAAACAGTGAACTTCTTTTTTTTTTTTTTTTTTTAGTGGTACCGGGGATTGAACTTGGGCCCTTGTCCTTCCAGGGTAGGTGCAGTACCACTTGAGCTAAATCCCCAGGCCCTTGGTGAACTTCTAATGCATATGCGATTGGTGTCCAGGGCTGTCCTGCCACTTAGCCTGTCCTTGTTTGCATTTGCATAAGAGGTGTTGATTGACATCTTTCCCTCATTTCCCCTCACCCACTATGCTCATAATCTCCCTCACATGTTTAGCATCTGTTTTTTTTTTTTTCCTGGCTGTTTTGGGGTGTCTCAATCTTGTTGTTCCAAGTTAATTCACTTTCCTCTGAAGAGTGATTGTTCTCTGGGCTCCTGCACTGTGCTGCGAGGAAAGGGAGAACTGCACTGCCAAACACTCTCTCACTTTAAATCTGGAGATAAGTACTTGGTGCTGCTGAAATGTGTTCATTTACCCAAACGCCACTCATGAGTGTTTTGGCCAAGGGGGGACCCTTTGTCCCATCCCATACTGCTTCTAGTAACTTGGCCAGGGAACTATTTTTTTTTTTCTTGCTGTTGTTTTTAAGAAATGTTCTTTTTTGATGAAGACCATCTCTTACTACCTAGTTTTGGTTACAGTTTCATCCAGAACACAACGGCTCTGGCGGCTTCACCTCCAGGCACGCATAGTTTCTTTTGCACCCCTCTGTCAGAAGGACCCCACATTATGTCTGCTGCTGTTACCCTTCCTCTTGGCCTTGTTAACTTTAACACTGGTTGGTGCCATGTTATTTGCGGGTACGTTGTTGAGAAGCTCTAGGATTCTACACTGTGCATCTGAATTCGAGCGTGCTCCCACCTGCCTCCCTCTGCGCACTGCTGCAGCCCTTGATTCTCTTACGTCCTCCTACGCGTGACAGCTTCCACCAACTCAGCAGCGCTCGCCGAGGGCTCCGCCCTCACACCTTCGGCCCCGCCCTCACACCTTCCTCCCCGCCCCGCCCCCGCTCCCCAGCCTGCCTGTTGCCGACTAAGGATATCACTGTGTGTACGGCCACCGCTGCAAGACAGCGCGTCCCATCACCCCGCTCTCCTTCACCTCCCCCTGCAGCCTGTGAGCACTTTCTGTCAACTCCATATTTCCAAACATCTCCCAGGGTTGACCACTTCTCACCAGCTGGTTTGGGCCTCCTCCCCTCCTCCCTGGAGAGCTGAAATCACCTTCTCCATCTTCGTGTTGTTGCTGTTATTACTTCCTAGAGCCTTTGGTGTACTCATTCCAAGAGTTGTCAAAAGGGTCTCTTAAACTATCATCAGATCATATTATGTCCCTGACTGGAACTCCTCCAGGATTTCCATCTTCCTTAGGAGAAAATCCGGTCTCCACAGCCTGCCGTGTTCTTCCTCACCTCACCTGGCCCCTTGGGAATGTGAGCTGCCTCATCACCCCCGCCGCTGCTGCTGCTGTGTCCGTGTTCTAGCACTGGCTTGCGCCTCCCTGAGCCGGGCCACTCACCTAGCCAGTCCCTTAGCACCCGCCCTCCTACCCCGACCCCCACCCAGCCCTCCCTCGGCTCACTCCTCATTGTTTTAACTCCACTCTTCCATGTCCCGTCCTGGAGGGAGCCTGCCCTGGGCCTGGAGTTCAGCCTCTGTCCACATCTCTCCATCCCATCACTCCGTGTACTCCCCCCTCCCTGTCTGCTCCACACCGCTGTCTCAGCGTGTGTCCAACACCTCTTTCTACGACTCTGATGGGACCTTCATGATAGTAAGGATTTTCTTGCTCGCTGCTCTTTTCTCAATGCCTAGAATATAATACCTGGTGTATCAAAGGCACCTGAGTATATGAATGAAAGATCGATGCCCAGAGAAGCATCGTGAGGTATGGAAAAGAATAAAGGGCCCAGACCCCAAATCCAGGCTTATCGTCAGTTGTGCTTTCATCTTGGGCAAGTTACTGAACTCCTCTGGGCCTCTGTTTCCTATTGATAACAGAGGTTGCAAAACTCTTCTTATTAAGGCCAGATGACAGGCACTGTCAGCTCTACCAAGCACTTTCTGTTAGAATTATCCAACCTCGGCCTACAGTGCAAAGCAGCCACTCAGCATGGAAGAGATGCTAGGTTCACCTCTTGGGCTGTAATTTTCTCATGTCTGGCTGATGTCCACAGCTACTCATTTTAGTACTCTGGACTCTCATGCTTTACTGTAAGCGTCTACTTAAACAATGAGTAACTTCACAGAGAAGCCCAGGTGAACCCAATTTCAGTAACACTAGTATTCACCAAAGCAGACAAAGGGCCAAATGTTCCATGGAGTGACAACCCTGCTCCCAGCTGCATCACTCTTGAAAATTAGACATTAGTGTTCCTTTAAGGTCCAGCAATGACTTACGTGGCAATTGAAGTTCCTCTTGCTAAGGGTACACTTCCCAGATAAGTCAATTTAGGTTCTATTAATCAGATAGTAGAAAGCTATCTCCCTGAATCACATCTGATGATGAATGTAAATACCTGCATTTAAATGCCCTTGATGACAGACTTGCCTCTTTGACCATATCCTGAGGGGGCATCAATGTGAAAAAGCGGAAGCCCGCTCCTCACACTTCCCTCACCTGCTGATGCAGAGAACAGACGAGATGCGCCCTAAACTACTGACACACAAACAGGCTTTCCACAGAGACATTACTGACCTTTGTAGGTAAATATCTCTAGCCAGAGTTTAAGACCAAGCAGGTGGCAGTTGCATTTCCAGAGGTTGTTCTGGAGCAGTAACAGCCTCACCCTGGGCATAGATTCCAGGAGCTCACGACTGAGATGCTGAAGCTGGTTTTGTTGCACTGCAAATACAGTCAGGTTCTTCCAAGGCTCACCCAGGGACTTGGGAAGGTAGCTTATGTTGTTGGATGACAAATCAAGCTCCCGCAGCTGACGGAGAGAATGGAAAAGTCCGCGTTCCAGGGAAAGCAGGGCGTTGTGGGTTAGGTTTAAAACCTGCAAGTGCTGAAGTCCATGGAAGGCTTCAGGGGCCAGTTCTGAAAGGGAATTGTTGGCCAAATTTAAGGTCTTGAGCTGTGGTACCGCCCTAAGTGCCAGAGCAGGAAGCTGGCGTATCTGGTTATCTTGCAAGAGCAGTGTTACCGTCCCAGGAGGCAGATCAGGAGGAATTTCAGCCAGACCTTGATGGCTGCAGTCTACAGAATTTGAAGATGAATGACAGAAGCACTTCTCTGGGCAGCCACACACACCCTGGAGCAGGAAGATCACACTTGAAAGCAGCAGCAGCTCACCTAGAACAAACAGAAGGATCGTGGGGTAGGGTCCAGAGTTTGAGGACGATAAGCATTCTCTCCCTCTGAGATCAGGTAGTGTGATTCTGAGCCAGGTAACCTTTTCGGTCCTAGAGTAAAGATTGTATCACTCACCTTCAGCATAGTTAGGATGAACCAAGTACTTCTGTGATGTCTTGTGCCTAGATGTCCCCCAAAGCCTCATGCTGTCCTGGGTGGGACTCCTTCAGAGGTGGCTGGATCTAGAGGATGTGAAAGACTCATGGTACCAGGCTAGGCTTAAGGACACTAGGATAAGGGGGTGCTGCCCGCCCTAAGTAGTCTGGATGAGATGTAAGGGACAGAGAGAGCTGTGGTCATCCCTTGTGTTTGCTGTCTTCTGTCACCATAGACTGTTGCTCCTCTGCATGGGTCACCCTGCCCGGGAACTACGGACTGACGCCTCCACGAACTCTGAGCAAAGTAAACCTCTCTTCCTTTAACTCCGAGTGGCAGGTATTTCGTCTCAACAATGAGAAAATTAAGACAATGCCCCAGTGTGGATAAAGACTGTAGTCTATGCTAACTATTGCTGGAGCTTCAGCAAAAGTACTTCTCAGTGCCTCAGTAATAAAACAGTGGAAAATGTAAGGATCTTTAAACAGAACCCTGAAAAAACTATCACAGGACCACATGCCGTGTGGAGGGCGTGGCCTACTACGTGGAGGCAGGTATGGAGCAGAACACAGCAGATGTTCACAGTTCTGAAAAGTGCACTTAGAGGAGCACTGCGCCGATAGGAATTTCTCCATCTGCTGTCCAGTGTGGGAGTCACTAGCCACATGTGGTTACTGAGCCCGTGAAATGTGACCACTGCAACCAGGAAACTGAATTCTTATTTGTTTTTAATTTAAATTTAAACTACCACATGAGACTAGTGGCTACTGTATTGGCAGGACAGGTCTAAAGCATTTCTACACATTGATGTCCCTCCTTGCAGGTGTGACCCTGTGAATAATGATCATCTTGCTCCTTTTTTATTTGGGATATTTTTACAATATATAAAAGCATCACGTGCCATATAATAACTATTCCGTCTGGGTGTGGTAGTGAACACCTGTAAGCCCAGAACTCTGGAGGTTGAGCCAGGAGGATCACAAGTTTGGGTTCAACTGGGGTAACTTAGTGAGACCCTTAGTAAAAAACGTTGGAGATGTAGCTTCGTGTGAAGGTCCTAGGTTTGAGGCCCAGTCTGGAAAAAAAAATCCACATTCCTGTAACAGTTGTGCCAGTCGTCCACATGTTATTACACATTCTTTCTTCTTTAGTGGAAGGGAGTACTGCATTAATGATGCCGAACAACTCCCTTAGATCAGAGCCCAAGTGACCTCTCTTCCAACTAGAATTCCCTCTCCCCTCAGCACTGAGGTAAGCCACAGCCGTGTTAAAAACAGCACTTGTAAAGTACAACAGAGAGTAACCATTTAGCATTCTGCACCAAGGGTTGCTCTCATCAAAACTTTTTAAATATAGTTCTGTTATTTACCCCATGTTAAAGGTTAGGAAACTGAGGCACAGAGAAGCAAGGTCACTTGCCTCTTAACTTATACATGTAGTAAGTAGTCGGCCAATGATTTGATCCCAGTCTTTTTCCAACATCTGAGAGTTCTTATCTGCTGTGCTCCACTGCCTGTCAGATACACACACTCACACACACAAACACACACACACACGATGTGTGCAATGGTTTGCAGAAATTCACATAAACACAGTCATCAGCATATCTCATCCTATAGTCCATTTTATTCACTGAGAACCGATCTGTTCACATGGATACTTAGAAAACCAATTTCTCCCTTTTACCTGTTCTAGAGTATTCTGCAGTGAGACATTGAGTCTTTATTCACTGTCTTATCGAGGAACACTTGAGCTGCGGTGTTCTTTGTTTTCCCCTCCCTCCAAGCAGTGCTGCAGACAGCTCTGTCCCCGCAGCCCTTCATCGTGAGGTGGCACTGGAACTGAAAGGGGTCTGTCTCCTTGTGGGGCCCAGAGAGGGCACCGTTTACTTTTCCATGTCCATTGACTGAAGTGGGACATCGCTTCCTTCTTTTTTCTTGAGAATTAAATTTTGAAACATGGCAAACAGGTGTGAAGCGCATCTTGTTAAATTGATAAAGGAATTCAGAAAACTGCACAGCAATATCCAAAACTCAGAATAATGAGCTGACCCCAAGATGCTGTTAAGAAAGTTTGCCTGTTTGGTTTGGATCTTAGCATGGGAAATACACAGCATGGCTGTCCAGGGTCCTTGAGCCCCTTGCTTTTTTCTTGAACTGTCTACTTTAGCCTCAGGTGTGTATCCTAGGGACAGAGGAAAGATGTGGGGATTTTCTGAAGGAGGTGCTGCCTGGATTGATTTTGTTTAAGAGATGCCAGACATCATGATCCCTCTTCCCCTTTCCAAAATATAAAAGAGCAAAACCCTTGCTTTTCCTATAATTCTGCAAATGACCTGAAGGGTTTCTTCCAAAGTCTAGGCATCTTCTCATTAGAAATAAACTGGCACCCTTCACCTTAGGCATGAGGCTGGACCATTATTTAGCTACAGGGAATCAGTTCTTAAACCAGAGAACATGTTTTGCACAGAATCCACCAATCTATTAATGAAAGGCTTGTCTTTCTAAAACTGGGACCGGTTTGTTCATTCTTTCTTTGGTTCCAACCGGACCCCAAAGGGGCTAATACATGAACTCCGACTCCCAGCACCATGTTTCTGTGAAATGGCCCGTGACCTGCCAATTGCGTGTCTGCATCACAGTTACATACTTTTGTCTCAACCCCTTCCTCTGCACCCAACGTGGTGAAAACATAAATCTTCCCTGAGATATTTTTTACATCTGCCTGATCTTTAAAGAAAAATGACTTGAAAATGGATCTCCCACTGACACGTTTCAGAGGCAGTCCCCTCCCCCTCTCAGCCAGAGACCGTCTCTAAGGGCTGACAGACTCACCTTTCATGGCCGAGTCTCCCTGGCTTCCCTCGTAGCCCTCCCTTATTAATTCACGGATCAGCAAGCCCAGGGCATGACAAGCTAGGATCCCAGCTTTTCATTCGCTTCTTCTGAATCCTGCCCGTGCTTTTCTTTGGTGCAGCAAACAGTTGTCGTTTTCAGCCAACCATTTATTTAACCAGCCTGTGCCCCGTCTCCATCTGGCTGGGATTGCTTTCCTGAAGAGGGTCATTAGAGTGCATCCCTTCTCTTTCTTAAAGTGTCGGTCCCCCCCTACCCAAGATCATCCTGCCTCCCATTCGGATGGCCAGCCACATAAAGGCTGTTTGTCAGACCTTGGTGAACAGCTGTAGCATTCAAACCTGACCCCAGTGGCTCCGGCTTTTTGATTATTTAATCTGCTTGAAGTCCAGGGCACCAAAATAAAACAGCCTTCTTAATCCGGTCGTGGCTTCTGAATTCTCCTGACTTATTAACCATGCCGTGTCAACCTCATCAGGTTGGGGGACGTTCGACACGGATTCTTGATCTGGGGGGCTAGAGACAGAGCCAGCGGAGTGTGTAATATGAGGACAAATTGGCCTGCTGGAGGCTGACATGGTTTCCACAGAGCACTTCTTTGGTCATCGAAGGCTTATTCAGCCAACATCCGTGGGGATTAGCTGTGTTGACAGGGTCTTGATGCTCTGAGATTCATAGCCATGGTTTCCTTTAGTGGACATCGCAACCCCTTCTCCCCGGTGCCACAAATACTCAGCTGTTTGCTCGCTCCCTGCCCCCTCCTCCCAGTTGAATTGACCTTTTGGTCAGCATGACTTTGGAAATACTTCTCCATCTTTCATCCTCTCCCCGACACTGAAGCTCTGGCCCTTTCCTCATTTTTCACATATAAAATAATAAAGCTGCCCCCGGTGGGCATCAGGGATCAGTGAACTGTGAGAGTTCTCTAATTGAAGCTGCTGGCACCTTGCCACCGGGGATGGGAACCAGTGCTTTGAACAGGCAAACCTCCTGCCATGTGGTTGAGGAGGGCTTCAAGCCGGATGCCACCCTTCTGCAATACCCCACCCGCTCGGGGACCGCATGGAAGGTGAAAACTGCACTTTCATTGAGCAGCCTGAAGGGAAGCCCTGGCCCCAGGCAGCATCACTCAGCAGGTGAGTGTGGGCTCCGGAATAATCTGTCCTCACACTTGATTTGTCCACTGGGAACCTCATCTCTAGCACAAGGGAAACAGTAGTCCTTATTTCACAAGACTGAGCCCAGGACAAAGGAAAGCATTGCTTGCAGTAGCCTAGAGTTGCTTTGTTTGCCCCCCCCACCCCCGCCCCGGAACTGGGGACTGAACCCAGACCTTTATGCTGCATGGCAAGTACTCTACCACCAGTACTCAGCCTCAGAGTCTCCTAATGAATGTGCCACAAGAATACTTGTCCCGGACTTGTGTGCCGCTAGCATTGGAAGGCCACAACGACTTGAGGCGCGGACATCTCAGGCCCCTTGTGGAGGAGACTAGGTGTTGACTGTTCTTAGCAGCATGTTCTTCGGGGACCCTCTTCTCCTTTGGCCAACCCCCATCCCCAACCCAGCCTTCACCCCCTACCCCTTCCGGAATGTCTGATAACCCAGCCCGCCGTCTGTTTCCCTCTCTCTCCAACACCCTGAGTACCACAGATACAATGTGGGAAAGTCAAATGCAGGTAATAAAGTAGGTCAGGTGGTGAGAAGCCATTTCAATTTCCATGAAGACGATTCTTTCTTTCCTTCCTCTGTCCTTGCCTTTCTTCCTATGAGCTGTCTTCAGGTGCACACAATTTCCTAATAACATTTCCTTATCATAGGTGACCCTCAGTGGCCCATCTGTAACATAGTTACATTCTTTGTTTAACAGCCAACTTCCTTTCCTGGCACTAAGTCCTTCAAGGAATTCATCACTCAGTGCAGAATCATACAGAATACATACATTGCAATACTTAGAACAAAGAAATGATTGAAGGAAACTGCAGCTTGAAGACTTTGCTTTCATCTGCATAACTCTGATATGGAGTACTTTTCTTTACATATAAAGCAACAGCAAAACTATAGTACTGTACTGTAGAGTACAATCAGCAAAAATTACAGTACTATACGGTAAAGGAAGCCACCACAAAACCACCACGCCTCTCATGTTTCTGCATTGCAAGTCTGAACGTGAGTTGTTAACCTAAGCAGCAGGTCATTAGTCAGAAGAGGGGTTAATCGGATAGGTTGTTACACTTTGGATATCTATTTATTCATCCCAGCATAGCACACAATTGTGGACTTAACATTCCCTCTGCACGCTAAGATGTTACCTATTTACCTATATGCCTCTCTTTCCTAGAGGTCAGAAAGAGTGTGTGTGTGTGTGTGTGTGTGTGTGTGTATAAAGCATCAAACAGCTCGGCTGTTGTAGTGTTAACTAAAAGATAGTGTTTCGTGAATGTGTGTGCTTGTGCTCAAATACAATTTATTTACAAAAAACGTTGGAGGGCTGCATTGACCACAGGCTGTGACTTACGAAGCCTGCCCTGTCCCAGCCTCTAGCCGTGTCCCCAGGACTGCACCACGCCGCCTCTCCCCCACCCCACCCCCTCCCACTCCACAGCCAGATGTATCCTCTACCCTGTTTCCTCACCCTAAGGTCAGAGGGCTGGGTAGGATCATCTTTTATATCTAACACCTTGCCGTTCTGGCTGGAAAACATGAGTAAGTTTCAAAGGCATCAATCATAGTTGCCAACTTAGAGACTTAAATAGACAGAATTTGAGAGAATGTCTCTTTGGGTTCTAGTGTTGCATTGTAACTGTGTCTTTCAGGACCCAGTGAGGATACAAGTGTCTCGAACTCAGACACCTGAAAAATATGAATCCCTTGACCATATGACTGGGCATGGGAGACCAGGGAATGTGCAGGGAACTGCAAGGATCAAAACCACCGTCCTCTACAGATGGGCTGTGTGGCCAAATGAGGAAGTCTCCTTTTGTGCTGTTTTATCTTAATGCCAGGCGGTCATGGGCAAATCACAGGCTTTTCTAGTCCAGCTTCCCATCTGTAGGGTACAGAGATACTCGCCTGCTAGGGGACCGTGAGCATAATGTGCTGTTTGTTAAGTGCAGAGCACAAGTCTGGTAGATCAAAAATGGCATCTCCTGTTAGCAGTATGTTTTCCTGGACCTCAGAGAATCTGAGCTGATGGAGATACCCTGGGAACACACGGGACACCCACACTGGATGGGTTCCTAGGAGCAGCTGCCTGCTGCCCCAAGGCGCCCTTTGGTTCTGTTTGTTCCTGCTGATTCTCACAAGCAGTTAAAAGATGGGCAGCACACAGATGGACTAGAAGGCTCCAGGACACGGTGAAGGACTTTGGATGGTTGCAGAGGCTGATTGATCTGTTCCATCCGACCTCAGCCAAGAGAACAAAGAGAGAGCGCTTGACCTGCACGCTAAAGCCCACGGCTCCTTCGCTCGCTCTTTCCCTCCCTCAGCCAGCTGGAGCCAAGAGGTGGCACAAGAACTGTGTGCAAAGGGTAATGGGAAAGAAATGCTGAGCGTCAGCTCAGGCCAGACCTACTCCCTAGAGGGGAGGCCTCCTGCACCAGGACTTGGTAAGACACCAGTTTCTCACATGGGAACTAACTTGAGATGGTAATATTCATAATTATATTATGATGTTATTGTCTCAGGGAGGTTTCAAGAATTTCCTGCCTTCTAAACCACACTCTTTTGAACATTTTAAATCAGACTATTTCCTATTATAAGTCAATCTAGTTAAAACTTTACTTTCTTTTGAAAAAAAAAATCAGGCACCATTATTAACCCTTACAATGGATGACATCCTGAAATCCAGTTCTTTCTTCCAGGTACTACATACATTTGGGTGAAAAAGAATAGGATTAGATATATCCATGGGGGAGGTGATTCATAATAAATTGTTAGGTAAAAGCAAGGAATTTCACCTCATCAGTATATGGTATAGTCATATTTATGTTGCAAAAACTCATTATAATTGGAGAAATTAGTCCTCCTGTTGTGTATTGGTTTGTCTGAATAAGTAGGGAAACGCAGTCAGCAAACTGGTAATACTGATTATTTGGCAGGTGTAGGAGGGAGAAAGAAAAACTAACTTTTCTCTTTTTACCTCTGCATGTCTTTAACTTGCCACCACAAACATGCATTAAATCTGGAATTCAAAATCTACACAAAAGAACTGACTTTTTAGGTAGCACACAGGGGCACTTTCTTTTCCAGAGTATTAAAAGCGGGCGTCCTCTAGTGACAGCCGCGTTGTACATGCATGTGGCGTGCCCAGAGATGGCCTCCTTTCATGCTGAGAGGATTCTCCCCGAAGGTAACATCTGTCTGTGTGCGTGAAGAGATCTGATCATGCATGTGAGCATTTCTTCCAGTGCTAACATCTGCTCGGGTAAAATCATGGCAAAGTGCTCTTCTATCTCTGTCAGTAGGAAGCCTGTCAAGAGCACGTGCTGTGGTGACCTGATGCTGGGAAGGGGCGGGCGGCTGGGGACAGCAACAGCTGCAGCCTCGCGGAGGGGAGGAGGCTCTAGCACCACATACTGGCACAGAAATTTCATTTGGCCGGGGAGACAGCTTGGCGTTTGGAGGCCTGTGGACAGGAACAAAAATACTTCTCTGGGTATCATGGATGTCCAAGTAGTATCTAGTTGTAAAATTTATACTGAGCTGCTTTTAAGAGTTCCATATTTCTTATTTTTCTTTCTTTCTTCCTCTTTCTCTTTCCTTCTTTTTCTTTCCTTCCTTCTTTCCTTCACTCCTCTGTCTCTGAGTTTACTTTGTGACACAAAGCAAAAGAATTTAGGAATATATTTTTTAAAGAAATCCTACCAAGGGCCGGAGGGTTAGCTCAGTGGTTCCGGCGCCTGCCTCGCAAGCGCAAGGTCCTGAGTTCGATCCCCGGTGACCACATATAATGCTGGGTGTGGAGACTCACGCCCACCAACAATTAACACCGCATACCACAGTGCCGGACGTGGTGGCTCACGCCTGTAATCCCAGCACTTGGGAGGCAGGGACAGGAGGATTGCTGAGTTTGCGGCGGCTTGCCTGGGCACCATAGTGAGCTCAGGGCCAGTCTGAACTACAAAGCGAGACCCTGTCTCCAAAAAAAGCAAAAAAAAAAAAAAAAGAAATCCTACCAATCATTTAATACATTCAGTGGAGAACATATTGCTATGAATATATATTAAAGCCATGTAGCTGTTGTAGCAATAAGCTAACAATAACAGACGTCGGTGACTTAATACAATAGTGTGTTTATTGCTCTTATCATTGTCTAGTTTTGGTTGACAAGGTAGCAGGCTCCATACAGTCACTTAGAGACCGAGGCTGCTTCTCTCTGCTGAGAAGACTTCTCATGGCTCTGAGTCCTCTCCATCATTTAGCTGCTGGGGGAAGAAAATGAAGATGAGGCCTGGGCCAGGCCTGGAAAAGAAACTTCTACTTCTGCTGGTGTTTCCCCTGGCCAGAATGAAAACACATGACTATATCTAGCCACAAAGGAATCTGGGAAATGTAGTCTAACTTTGTACCTAGAAAGAAGAAATATGGCCACTGGTGATCATTAGCAGTTTCTACTCCCACATTTTATTTGCATTTTCTCACTTAAAGAGACAACTCACACTACTATAATTCAGATAACCTTTTACTTCTCCCCATAGTTCTTATAAAACCTACCCAGTAAGTTCATTATATAAATGTTGAATTAATATATAAGGGTGTTAGTATTATTTTCATTATAGATGACAAAAGTAAAGCACAGAGAAGTCATACAGATTGACAACTTACTGATGCAATAGTCAATCTATAGTTTTCTTCATTTTATGCCTTTAGAGTTTAAAAAATACCATTCCTTCTTTTTTTATTGGTACATTATATATATATATGTATATATTATATATATATACATTATATTGGTACATTATATATATACATTTTATATACATATATATACACACATCACAATTACAGTCCACATTGAGAATTTGTACCAGAATATGACACAACTTAATTCTCATTTTTCCCCTTCCCTACTCACCCTACCTCCCCCACCCCATATACACAAGCATTGTTTCTTTGCTTTGTTTCCATCAATTTTTTCTTTCTTCATTATTTACCCCTAAACCCCATTACCCTTTGAATATTTACTATTTCACAGTATTAATCATGCATTCTAGAATACATTTATAACTTCAGTTTCTCATATCAGAGAAAATATATGATATTTACACATCTGTGACCTATTTATTTCACTTACTCGTATGTCCTGAAGTTACGCCCATTTGAG
The DNA here is from genome assembly GCA_004025085.1 of Thryonomys swinderianus. Lineage (NCBI taxonomy): Eukaryota > Metazoa > Chordata > Mammalia > Rodentia > Thryonomyidae > Thryonomys > Thryonomys swinderianus. The sequence goes on along the minus strand of PVIC010003737.1, from coordinate 41,412 downwards.
TATAGATGACTCGATCTCATCATTCTTTATGGCAGAGTAACAACAAGCTACAAATTTAATAATATACAAGCTCAGAGTCCGAAGATGAGGACAGTTTCCTTCTGAGCTGGTCACCAGAGGCTCCATGCTACCACATGGTTTCTGTAGTGAGAAGGTGGAAAGGATATGTTCACCTTCTTGTTTCCATCAGCTCCATGGATAATACAAAAGTTTTCAGAGTCAAGGAGTATCAAGAATCATTCACCTTAAACTCCCTTTAGCAGACCTCAGATTGTCTGAGAAGTAGTGGAGTAGAGAAACTAAAATAAAATCAGTGGCGAGGTGAGTGTGGCAAGGCATGCCTCTGTCCTCCCTAAAGCTAAAGAAGGCAATCTTCGTGACTGCTTTCCAGCACCCTCTCGTTCACAGGATCCTGGACTGAGCCAAGTGCCCGGGAACTAGAAAGACAAGCACACTGGCTCTTGGTCTTCAAAGAATTTACCAGTTTTAGGGCGCTAGTTAGCAATCTATTTCTTATATCAGAGTTGATACTGATCTTGCCACCCATGAGGAATTTCAACAATTTCCCTCATACTTTCCAGCTCTCAAGAGAACCAGTTCTCCAAATACCAACATTGTACCATAGTAGAGGCCAAACTGGTTGCATTTGTTGGGGGGAGGGCACAGTACTGGGTCTGTCCTCCCTGCATTTTCCAACTCAGTATTTCCCAGCCAGTTTTATGTACAGCACTTTGCCTGTACATAAGATGTCTGTGAAGGTAAAGATGGGTTTCAGATAAGTATGATGAAAGGTAATTAGTGAGCTCATGTGGTTGGTGCAGTAAACATAGACAGATGCTGGTAGATATAAAGCTAACGAAAGAAACAAAAGGATCAAGAAACATGGCAGCTGAGGCTGGCCATGGTCTCATAGCTGACACATTGTTTTACTTAGATCTTTTGATTGGCTACTTTTGTCTCTGCTCAATGGATATAAAGTGGAATCAAATTCATGTTCATATTTGATTGTTTACTCATGTTACACATAAAATGAGTGTTTATGTAGTTCTTTGTGAATTTTTATTGGCTTTTGTACTTTTATTACAACATGATAGTCCTGTTTCTGTAATAGATTACAATGTGTGTTTCATATTTTTAAGTTATAGCCTCGTGGATGTACATTGAGATGCAATAATGAAGCTGTCTTGCTTTTATTCTTTTTAAAATTTACTCTGTATTAGCTCTTGGGTACACATAGTTTGCAAGTGTTTCTGGAGAATATGGAGGAAAAGTCTTTAGGAGGACTTTCATTGTAAGCCACAAACTATACATCCTGAACTTTATGGCCCCCATTTTGATTCTAGCTTTCACTATCATACTATTTCACTTCAGAACAATGTCCTTGTTAAAAATAAAAAAAAACCTTAGGCCCAAATGCTGCTTCCCACATTTACTGGTCGTGTGATCCTAAATAAGTTATAAGTTATCCTGTGCAGTCTTGTCTTTGAATCCCAACTTGAACTTTGTGGGAAAGCTTAATTTTTTTTAAATGCCAGAGTCTCAACCAAACATGTCTTTGCATGAACAGTGGACATTAGCTAGTATCTTCTTCACTGTTGTGTCCATTTTAGCCAGGCACCAAGGCTGCATCTACTTACACTAATTTGCTTGGAACAAAAAAGCAAGCTCAATGCAAAGGAGCATTTTGCCTGTGGACAGAGTTCACTGTCTTTTCAGAGTATAGAGCATGTGTGATATATGTTTGCCTGGAATCAGTTGCAAGTTCAGTGAATTTTTGCTCTACATACAAGTTCTGTATGTCATCAGAATAGCTCCATAAACAAAGGGAAATTTATTGTTAGTGTCTTGGAACTAAAACCTTCATATAGGACATATGTTAGCAAAATTAAGGTCCAGCCTTCACTTTACTACAGCTTCCATCCTGGTTTGTAATAGGTAGCTTCCCATTCTGATGCATCAGTAATGTGCTTATCCTCTTTTTTAAATCAAGAATCCCATATTGGTCCCCCTCCTCTGTGCTGTGCTGTGATCTATTAAGGTCTCTGCAATCTCTCCTAGTCATCCGCTATTGGGAGAAGGCCCATTTCCACATCCCTGCATAATCAGAAGAAGCATGTAATCTTCTCCCCAGGGGCATTTGGCTTTCATCATGAAGTAGGCCTATCAGAGTTTGGAGGCTGATAGGAGTGGAAACACTTGTGTTCAACAAGCAGGCTTCTTTATGTATTGTCAATATTTCATTTGTGATTCTAATGAAGGCAAAGGAGAAAATAAACTCATGGAACTCTGACACTACGGCTCATGTTTATAAGTCTCGATCCATGGCCTCTAATTGCTCCTACAAGGAAAGTGTTTGGAATACAGCTTGTGTGCTGAACCGTGTGATGAAGAGCTTGGATGGTTAGGTCTTGTGACCTATTTGTGAGCAGCAGCAATCTGGGCATTTACTTCTTAGAGACTGGTGTGTCTCTACTTACTACTCATGCCTTACACATCTCCTCAAGGCAAAAGCAGCCTTCTGTAAAAACCAAGTGTACCAGAGAAACTTTCATTCTGGACCCTCTGTTGTATGTTATTTCTTTTTAAGCATCTTGAGTACTAGACCTACTAGACTGTGTTTGGGGATATCTGGGCTTCAAAACAAGATACAGCAAAATGAAAGGACCTATAGTCCAGAAGGCCAATAGAGCACAGCACAGAGGCAGACATTCACTTCACATCTGTACAAATGCAGCATATTTGGTAGGAGTAAGAGGTATTGTGGGTTCTAAGAACAGGATCAGGGGCTTTGCCTTGAGACGTGGGACAAGCATTCCAATAGACGTAAATACCTAGGTGAAATCTGAAGTAGAGTTAGAATTTATTCCAGGAAGAAGAGACAAGGGTCCCTCCAAGTAAAAGGCGAGGTATATGTCAGGTTGAGAGGCCAGAGAAAAGGTGCCGTGCAGGGCAGCTACTGGGAATCCAGTGCGGTCACAGCGCACGGGGTGAGGGAAATGCCTGGGCCAGCAGGTGGTGAGAAAAGAGAGCAAGCTGCTTCCTGTTGTCCACCTGCCTGCCCACCCCCTTCTGCTCTGTCATGAATGCTGCGAAGCTTTGCCTCTCGCGCATCCTTCTGTGTGAGTGCTGCTGCCTGGTGTTTGGGTCAGGTTTGAAGGTTTTCACTCAAGCCCTAGGAACTGACGGACTGAGCTTATTTTCAACATCACTGAAATTTCTGTATCTTAATGTAAATTTAGTGTCTTCTCATAACCCTGATGATTTTCTACAGGGAAAAGAAATAAAATAATTATTTATTTTTTAAACTGGCCTTCAAATGAGAAACTAAATTTGAGGACATATTGAGTCGCGGTCTTTGTATCTGCACAGGAAATCCATGGCTTGTCTTAGAGATACAGTTCCAGAAGAGCCTGGCTATGGCCTAGACATTCTGTGTTTTTCAGCTGGGGCACCTGGGTGATCCCCAGATTGCTGGGGTTTGCTGTGGGCTGTGGGTCCCCCACGAGGGTCCTGTGTGCTACCTCGAGGCAGCCCTCCAGCACAGTCATCACCCGAAGGACCCGGAAGAGAGGAAGACGATCCCATCCGTAAGGGTGATAACTACTAGAGAGGGAGCTGGGTGCTGCGATCACAGGTGTGAGCAGCACCGGGGCCATGAGGCGCTGTCACCACCAGCTGAGTGTGTCTGGCCCCTCTGTCAGCCCTTCAGTACACTGTGACAGACGCAGGTCCCTAGGTGCTCAGGGCTGAATCTCACATCCAAGACTCCCAGTTCACCGAGAGGCTCTCCCACGCAGGGCGCTTCACCTGGAAACCCTGTGTCACTCCCCCACCTTACCTGGGCCGGCTATTATCTCCTGCATCTTGCTGAAGAAAGCTGAGACTTAGCGGGGTACACTGCCTTGCCCGAGATCTCCGATTTGTAGGCAGGTAAAGCTGGGAATTGAATTTAAACTCAAAATCTGCCCCATTTCAGAGTTTGAATTTCTCTACTCTTTCATCTCATTTTTCCCAGCCTCTTCCGTTTGCAGCTGGAGAAAAGTAAGGGCTTCTGAGAGAACCGGGGTGCAGGTAAAGCAGTATTGGTGGAAGTCACGCCCAGCCCTCTGCAGCGAGCTCCGCTTTGCCAGCGTCCTCTGATGCTGGGACTGAGGACGGAGGGGAATAGAACTGTTGTCATTCGTCTGATCACAGGTTGAGGATGGCACTCCGGGGCCTGGAGGGAAGAGAGCAGGGCATTTAGTGTAGAACGTTAGCCGTGGCCTGGCCCATCCTCCAGAATGGTGCTATCAGTCAGATCTCGGGCACATTTGTCATGGCTGCTCCCTGTTCAAAACCTGTCCCCGGAGGCCACTGGCTTCATCGCTGGGCAGGAAGGAGAAACGTCCCTTTGATCTGTAGCACAGTAGCGGAAGAAGCAAGGAATCCTGTGGACCTCGTGCTTCCCTTCCCCCCACGAGTGTGTCCACAGCTACAGGAACAAAGCCCATGGGCACAGCCAGCTTTCAGCCGAGCATGCCCAAAAGACGGGGAAATGGAGCAGCCAACCCCTTCACACTGAAGATTTCCAGGTCCCCGTGCTGTGGAAAGAAAGGTCAGTGCTCAGATGTGAACAGACAGACGTCTCAAGAAGAGAGATGCAGGCTGGAAAGGAAGGACTAGGCCCTACAGCCATCCCACTTCTGTGGCCAGGACGGAACCACGCTCTGCAAGAGTGGGTTCCAGACTCCGTTCCCCGCCCCGAGCCCTGTGAAGGGCTTTGCTCACACATAGATGAGCGAGCTTTTGAGCTACGTTCATGACCTCTAAAGTAAGAAGTAGCTCTGGGGAGATAGTGATTGTTTTCTACTTATCTCCCTCTGGAAAGGAAAGTTTTTTGAGTCAAGTAATTCTGAATAGAGAGTGTATGCCTTTTAAAAATATATTTAGCTTCCCTGTAGTGTAGTATACTTTGATGCATTAAAATACAGCTTACCCCACTCAAATTACTGCCTCAGTGCCTAACGCTGTAAAATTAAACTGTTCCTTGCTGATATTTTATTAAGCTCCACCAGCATTTCAGACCCAGACATCTCACAGAGCTTCGGGCCATATGTTTTATATGCTGTCAGGGTGAACTCTGACATCAGTCCGTAAACCCCTTCCCCCACGGCTTTATATAATGCAGCATTTTCCAAAAACTCTGCTTAAGGCTGTTCTCAAAATGTGAATGGTTGGAAATGAATGTCTGCGTGTGTGTGCACAGGAATGCTCAGAAAGCCTCCAAACAAACAAACAAACAGAGGGCCTGCTTTATGAGAAGTCCTACTTCCCCGGACATCACTTTTGCACTTACTCTTGTGCTCGCTGTTCTTGAGATGTTTTTTTAAGCAGAGGAGGACTTTCTTCTGGTGGAATTTTTCTGAAACCCCTATGCAAAAAAAGGGCATATGTTTATGCAGAGTGATTTTACCTCTGCAGCAGGAGCCAAGGGTACCTCGATGTTCGCATTTTTAAGAAATAAATGGATACAGCCGTAAATGCAGATCCTCTTAACAAGACTAACTTTGTCATTTAATAAGAGAGATTATTTCATAGATTTAAAACCAGTTAACACATTTAAAACTTGATAAGACAAGGCAATCCTCATCCGTTTCCTGTTCTCCAGTGATTAAAGCAAATCGAATGCTGATCTAGGGGAGGTTTTCCATGGTACGAGTCATGCCGTGAATGTTTCTCCTGGTAATGCAATTAGGAAATATTGGCCCCAGTTAATGTAACTTAAACAAAACATGTTGTCCTCGTCAAACTTGTTCAAGTTGTTAAACAGGCAAGGCCTTGTCCAAAAAGTTTAAAAAACGGGGTATATAGTGTTTCCATGGAAACTCTGTTAAAATACTGATTTGTGGATATGATCATAATCAGCCCCATAATCTAATATGACTGAATTAAATGAAAAAGAATCTCAGTTATGAAGTAAGCCCCCTGTGTAAGAGTATTCTTGCACATGCAGAAAACATATGGTTCCTGACGGACACTACTTTCAAACTACTTATTGGCGCAGAGAGAGCGCTTTGAGGCTCGCTCGGCTTTTGTCTGTTGTCTCTCCTCTCCCCTCATTGTTCTTTACTTTCATAAGCTGGGATTGGGTGGGGGAGCAGTAAGTCAGGTCTTGCTGACATCTGGGTTTTTCGGTTGCCATCCTCGCTCCCCCCAACACAGTACCTCTTACTATTTTCATTGTCTTCTGTGACCAGAGAACACAACCCATAATTTGACTTTGTGCGATGTAACAAGATTAAGTTTTATTAAGGCAATAATTTTGTCCCACTGGTGGGATCTCGGACGAATTCTAACCAGGAGGTCTCGGGTGGGTACCTTTGACCTCCAGAAGGAAGGACACTAAGCCAAGGACCGGAGAGAGGGTCCCTTCAGTCTGGGGCGAGACGTCAGGGTGGTGCCCTGGCTGCCTCCCTGCCACCCGGCTCTACAGTTCTGCTTGCATCTTTCTTGGCTGTAGTAAAAATGGAAATTGCTCACCATGGGATATACTTCAGCCTGGTGATTAGCAGAACAGCTGTCTTTCAACAAGTCCAGAGTTTATTTGGTAATTAAACTACCTAGGAGCCATCGTAGGTCGAATCCAGGAGTCAGTTTCCTTTGGCAAAAAGGTGTATCTTGAGTCCGGTGCAAACTTCAAGTTGAGTAGATTGAGTGATCACCACCAGAGCTGAGCAGCCATCTGTCCCTTTGCCCTGGCCGCCCAGACGTGTCACATGGCTGTGCGCTGGAGCTTCCCTACCAGCTCACAGTACCCTGAAGCGCGGCGTGGCTGGGGCTGAGCTTCTAGACAGGTAGAGTTGGACGGAGCCCAGAGACTCAGACGCTGATGCAAGGGGTGGGACGGACCTTCCCTGGCTCTCCCTGCGCCTCCCACAGTGGCTGCGCTTTTTCCTGCCGCCAGCACTTGCTGAGTTGGGCACCGAGAGAAAGAAGCAAAGAGAGAAATAGGCTCAGGTCTGCATTATTGCTCCGCTTTGTAATTTACTTTTGGTCTTTAAAAAAGCCTGTATAGAGCTAAAGAATCTTATAAGAAAGAAAAAAAAAAGTCCCTAAGCCACTTTTTCCAACCTCTGGTCTCACTTCCTAGAGGTAACCTCTTCCAACTCTAAGAGTCTATCTCTCACTGGCAAGTTGAGATTACTGCCTTTTAGTTAATTTTAGACATTACCCATTAACTTTCTTTAATACATGGTGCTTTGGACTTTTTACACTAACTCTCCTTACTGGCCTATTTCATACTTTTGATGAATTAGACCGTAACTATATTGTTACAATAGCCTATGTATTGTTATTCATGTAGTAAAGGTATGCTATTATATGTTTCTTTTCTGTGTTATTTTTCACTAGAATGAAAAATCCCTTTGTCCTTATATGTGCTGAGCTTCACTTGTATTTATCACCAACTTTATCCCCATGTCTTTTATCCAATATCATAAATGCCTATTATATTTTCTAAATGTTTGCTGTTTCCACCAATTTCACGCTGTGGAGCAAACTTCCTTGCTGTGGTCTCTGAGGCTCTGCCTTGTCCGAGACTAGTTGGTCTAATCCAGGCCTGCTGGGCAGCTTGGTCCAATGATGTCTTTTACCCTTTTCCTCTGCCATAAACCTAAGCCTTCCTTCTCCTTGAGTTAATCTCTCTTATTGCTGAAAAATGTTCAGCAGTAGTTTCCTAGGAGGGGAGGTCATTTCTGCAGTCCGTGTAGCTCTGAAAACATTTTGATTCCATTCTTTTGCTTGGTATTCACTCATTTGGGGATAGAATTCTGGGTTGGAAGTCATTTCCCTCAGAATATTGAAGGCATTTCTTCATTTTCTTTTGACTTCCAGAATTGTTTAATTCTGATGCAGATCCTTTGATAGGACCTGGTTTGCCCTGAAAGCTTTCAGGATATATTCATTGTCTCTGGTTTCAGAAATTCCAAGATACGATATATTGTGGTTTGGATCTAAAGTGGCTCCAGAAGTCTCATGTGCATGGAAGGTAATTGGTCCTTGGGGCACTGTACTTATCAATGGATTCATCCACTAATGAATTCAGTAGCTGAATATGCTGCTAGAGGGTGAGGCTTGAATGGGGTAGGTCACTGCGGGTGTGACCTGGAAGGGTTTTGGGGGGGTGTTTGTTTGTTTGCTTACTTTCTGAGCCAGGAACTTGCTGTGTGCCCAGGCTTATCTCAAACTCATGGCGGTCCTCTTGCCTCAGCCTCCTGAGTCTGGGGTTACAGACATGGCCCAGCACACCTGGCCTACAAGGGTATGTTCCTGGCCCCAGCTCCCCCTTCTCTCTGCTTCCTGGCTATGGCATGAGTAGCTGTCCTCCACCATACTCTCTTACTGTGCCCTTCCTTCTTTGGAGTCAGCAGCCATGGACCAAAATAAACTTCCCCTACTTCAGGTTGTGGATATCAGGTATTCTGTCCCAGTGAAGGAATGAGGGAAGGTCTGCCAGGTCCTGGCCTGCTGCACTCGGTCCTCGGCCATGGCCACTCGCCCAGCTCTTTCCAGTCAGCAGGAAGGCTTGCACCCTGCCTCACTCTGACAGTCCTTTGATTCTAAGGTGCCAAACATAGAATAAGCGCTTTTAAAGAAATACAAAGCAATGCACACTGGGATACTATGCCGAAAGCTTCTCTATCTATTCGCTTCCTCCTCCATAACAGCCCCTCTTTCCCTTCACCTCACTCTGCTTCTTAAGGCTCACCCTCCACTGGCTTCAGGCTGCAGATTCAAAGCTGCCTCTCCCATGCCCCCAGGATTTGCCAGGGTTCCCCTTTTGTATTGCTCTGTCATCTCGTACATGGTTTTTTCCCACTCACAGGGATCACTGGTCGGGTGACATCTGTGTCCCTAAGAGATTTTAAGCCCAGGAGCACCTGTCACATTCTACACTGTCCCAGCTCAGATGCTCATCATCTGAAGAGGGAGGAGAGACAAGGAGGGAGGGAAGGAAGTGAAGGGACAAGGTCTGGGGCACTGAGGGCAGGAGGGGGACAGGCTGCTTAGGCAGGACCCTCCCACTGGCAGGGCAAGTGAGAAGCCTGATTTTACAGAGAAGAAGTCAAGTTGCCTTGCGTGGGTGCCTGCTTCAGAACGCCAGATAATAATGACAGGGACATGTGCCTGCATGGGAACAGCCTCAGAACCTAGGCAGAATGGGGATTCTGCTCCCATTGGAAAAGTAGGCTGCCTGTGCCCTCCTCCCCCGGATGAGAAGAATCCGGTCCATTCTTTCACACTGGAAACAAAGGGGAAAATAAAGACTTAGAAATGCAACACTGAAAGTGGATATAGTTCATTTTTTAAAAGTCCCTGGGACCACTTAGTCCCAAGCTGAGATGGTCCTGAAGGCCCAGGGATCTGGAGTGAGTGATCTTTATCCGAGGTTGTAAGACTGTGCTGATAAAAATGGCTAAGCACTGTGAAAAAACTAATCTGTCTGTGACCATGGTGCATTTAAGATGATTAGTTACCTGGAGAGCCCGAGGCAGGGACTCAGCAGCTCTTTGCTGTGGACTGCCACATGCAGCAGCAATTGAGGAGGGATTTAAACGGTTTGTGATAGGAGCCAGCGGGTGAGGAGAGAGAGATGAGCGAACCAGATAGAGTCCAGGAGGACTTTGTAGATCTGGGAGCATATCACGGGGCGGGGAGAGGAAATGACTGACTCCGGCTGGCAGAGAGGTCATCACTAATCTCTTCTGGAATCCTGTAAGGAAAGTGAGCTTCCATTCTAGGAAAACGCCATAATACCAAAGATAACAATTACAGAGCTTTTACTGTGCGCCAGACACTTGGCTTGATCTGACTTTGTCATCGCGGCTTTAAAACTGAGCCAAGGGAGATTAAATAACTTGCCTGAATTCCTTCCGTGCCTCATAAGCAGGAGTGCTGGATTCTAATTCCGAACCCACCCTTACACTCTGCTGCCCCTTGACTCTGTCAGGAGACTGAGAAGAACAGAGTGAACTTCTGAGCTGTGCGGTCCTCAGGGAAGGCGGGAAGCAAAAAGGCTCTCCCCAGAAAGAGACTAGCCAGGAAGGGGCTGAGGAGTCCGGGGCGGGGGAGCGGGGGGAGTAGCTTGGGAGGGACTTCACAGAGCCACGAGGCTCTCCCAGACCTGTGGGGGGACCTCCAGCATGTGCCCGTGGGACCGTCGGCCAGATGCACGGCATCCTCAGTTCGAGATGTCACCACGGTGGCCTGATTCCTGAAACGGGCTGATTTACAGTACGGAGATAGCTGAGATTGACCAGTGTACAGCAGAAGTCTGCTGTGGCTGAACCCCGTGAAAATAAGAGGTCCAGATTCAGTCAGGCCCGCGCTCCTGGGAACAGAGGCTGGGGTGCATATTCCGGGTACGAAGAGCTTCGGTACCGGGAAGTGGGCACTTTCAGCATCACAGCACGTGGGAGGAGGTGGGCGAGGAAGTGTCCAAGCAGGTGATTCTGAAGCACATCCAAGTGAAGGGTTTCAGATATTTTTTAAAAAGTAAATTGAGTTTATTGGTACATTTTAGGGTTACCCTATGATCACATTCCTCACTGGCAACTTGTACCTGGGCATAATATGCCTCGATTCTTGTTTTTTTTTTCCCATTGCCCTGCCCTCCCTTTAACCCTCTACCCACCCATGTACATAAGCTGTGTTTTTGTTTTTACCTTTTTGCTATCAAATTTTTCTTTCCCTTCTTTGCTTTCTCCTACACCTACCCAGTTACCATTTCCCTTTGAACGTTTTCTATTTTATAGTGTCTGTTATACAGTTTGGATCTCATTTACACTTTCAGTTTCTCACAGTAGAGAAATGATAAAGTAGTTATACATCTTACGTTGTCTGCAGTTGCCCCTGAAGAAATACGGCCTCCATCTCTTTGCTGCCTCAGTTTAACACTAGGGCAGTTGTCTGCAACTCTAGTTACTGGGTTATGAAGTAAGCAGATCGGCTCTGTGGTCAACGCTTAGCCCCAGCTCTCATCGGTACCTGTCCGTCTGTCTCTGCCAGGCACAGTGGACTGCTCTGGAATAATCGCTCGTCAGTGTTGACAAGCGTGCCAGGTCCTTATTCCAGCCTAACTCTGCTGTAAAGCAGCAAAGAGCAGTCTGACAAGCCACCCAGTGTTGCTGGTTAATGTGACAGAAAGCTGCAGAAGTGGCTCGCAGGGACATGATGCACAGAAGTGGGCATGGCCCCCACCCCAGATGGCTGGGGGCTATGGATCCTGCATGGGAGATTTCGTTTGCCTGCAGTTCTCTGGAAACAGGGCCCCGGCCAAGCTCATCTGTGTGTGTGCTCCTTACAGAAGGGATTACTTTTATTAGGCATTATTCATGTCTAGTCTACCTGAGAGCCACCCCAAATCGTGTTTCTCTAGTTATTAAAGTCTTTATCAGGCATGCAGAGTCTCTAGCCATTTCCTTTAGGGTAAAAGAAAAAGATTCCTCTTGAAGTCTCCCCACTCCGGGGGCAATTTGCCACCCATTTCAGGGCCACGCTAAGTGGTTGGCACTGGAAAAAAGGGCAAAGTCTTTTTCTTTTAAGTGCAGCCGGAAAATGGGAGTCATAAGTGAAAGTAGGGAACTGAAAGAAGTGTGGCCGAGGTAGCTTTCTTGTTTTGTTGTGAGCTGGCAAACTTCAACATGCTCAAGCAGTGTTTTGTCAGATTGCTTAAATGCTGAGCATGGCACCAGCCCAAATGAATGTAGATGTTATTTTAGTACTAAGAGAGATTTATTTTAATGTACAGATGCAGCCACTACAAAGGCCCCTTTTAAACTTACGGAGGGCTCTATTCCTCGCTCTTTTCCTTTCGGCTACCCTTCTCCTCATGTCAGGGGACTGGTATTCTCCGGGAAAGTGCAAAGAATTCTCTCTTCCTGCTTTATCTCCCAACCCAAGAACCTAACTGTGGACAGTAATTATTATTAAGATGCCTGGTTCAAGAAAAAGTCATTCGCAGAACCTCATACCCGTTTCTGTCAGTGCTACAATTCAGAGGCGATGCTACATGATAGGAGAAAAGGTTCCCAAGCAGGGTGTCCTCCACACCTCTACACCATAAGGCAGCTCCCAACCCAGAAGCGGCTCCATATCTAGACCAGGGTTGTCAAAGGACAAAAGCATCTGTTCCTTCATTGCTCAGCTCTGAGATGGGAAACCCCTCATTTGACCTGGGCCTCGGTTACCTATCTCGTGCACCTTGATCAGGATGAATTCAAACAGGAAAGGGTGCAATAGGAAGCCACGGTGGCACTGAGTTTGAATGAGCCAGATCTGTACTTCTAGGGCTGGACAAGAAGAGGGGCTGCACAGACCACAGGGCCTGGCTCAGTAGACTCAGAAACAAGGGGAAGTGCAAGCCAGGACTTGCACTTTTAGGTCCTGAGACCTTTTAGCTGACTTCATTTTTCTGCAGGAGGAGGTGAGGACAAAGGACCTGGAGGCTTTGAAAGATGCCTCAGTCTATCCCACCTAAGCCTTCTTTTCCATGAAAAGTTATAATATCTCCTTTACCATCTCAACATGAAACTCATGGAAAAGTAACCTGTTTCATACCATGCTACCAAAAAGTCTATGGTGTGATGCAGCTATAACATAAAGAAATCCAAGGAAAGTGGTTTGTATTGGGATGAGAGGTCTTAATATGTAAATGTTGGGTCATACCTGCTGGGGGCAGAATAAAGCAGCCAGGATCTCTGTAAATGCCACAGCTGCTAAATGTGTGAACACATACACCACAACCACAAATCCTGCTGCCTTCATAGTGAGGCTAAAGACAAAACAAAATACACCTACTTGTCTCTCACTGGACCATGGTAGAACCTTCTAGAGAATTACATGTGCAAGACATACTTTTTCCCTAGAGTTGAACCTGAGTTGGGACCGAGGCTCAGTAGAGATAGTAGAGGAGATATGTGGAAGGCTTGTTTTTGTGTCAGAGGTTCATGTTTCTGAGCACATCAGTGCCGGGCAAAGCACTTGAGGCAATGAGGCACATGGAATCGTTTATTGTGGAAGGCTGGCCCATGAATCTGAGGACATCAGTTATTGTGACAATCAAAACATCACGGCATACTTCCAGAACAGCTTCCTAAGGGCTGATACAGCTCCACTAAGAACCATAGGGTAAGAGAGAAGAGGGCAACAGGCTTCTGAGCCAAGCTTATGGGCTCAAACCGCAGGCTTCCCAGCTGCAGGGCTCTGGGCACACCACTGCACTGTCTTGAACCCTTTCTTTAAAATGGAAACATTTTTGCCCAGTGGGGCTGCAGAAGGCTCAGGGTCCAGCCTGCAGAGGGTCTTAAGAGACAAAGCATACTGCCATTGTGCCTGGCAGGGCTCCTTTGAGAACTTACCATGGACTAAAACCTCTGAAACCGTGAGCCAAAATAAATCTTTCTGCCTTGTGAGTTGGTCTTCTCTGGAATTTTTGTCACAGTGAGAGACAGCTAACAGAGCCTCGGTTAAGGGGACCTTAGCTTATTGGCCAGGAAACTGATGAGCAATGGCACGTACTAAAACTGCAGAGACTCAGCTCTAGGGAGGAAGACAGGATATGGATTGTATTAAATAAGGCATATATATACTGTAGTAGCTATTGCTGTGTGTGTGTGTGTGTGTGTGTGTGTGAGAGAGAGAGAGAGAGAGAGAGAGAGACTTACTGAATTATTTGCAACATGCCCAGCACCGTGGTTGGCTGCTGATGTGCAGTAGCTAGTTTAAGGCTCACAGCAGATCCGTGAAGTGCGCGACCCCTGCTCCCATTGTGCAGATGAGGACACTGAGTCTGAAGGCTGCTGTTTCCATATGAGACTGGCAGGACTCAAATCTGAGCTTTTTTGATGTTTTCCAGTCTGGAAATATGCAAAAGGAAACAGATTCAGGTGGAAACAGGTACAGGCAGAGCCTAATAATATCACAGAAGCTTTTTACTTGTAGAAGTAGGACTGACTAATGAACTTCTCCACTCTTGGAACATTCAGGATTGGGCTAAGGCCACAGGACACAGCTCCAGTAGTCAGATGGCCCAGGCTGCATGTAGAGGAAACACTTTAGCCATTCCAATGGGGTCCTCGGGACACCCCATTTTCTCACATGCACCCCACATAATTCTCACAGACCCATGATTCTATTCTGAAGGCTTTTTTTTATGCCAAAAGTCCGGTTTCCATGGAAGCAGCAACTGCAGCCCAAGAAAGTAGCCACTGGATCCACTGTCCTCCGTGCTGTGGACACTTGAACCAGCCCCAGGCAGGTGCCCTTCTCCCCCCCCCCCCCCGCAAGAGCCCTGAGCCTGTTGGAGCCACCGTGTGATGGGCCAGGAACTCAGTGCCTGCTCCCTGGTTTCTCTTTCTGGTGGGGGCCTGAGTGGATAGAAGGCTATCGTTCATGTTCTTGGGTCATGAGCAAGGAAGAGCTGTGACATTCAGTCCTCACAGCTCAGTTGTGCTATCGATGCAGCTTTCACTTCAATTTCAATTTTATCAGAAGCTTCCAGTCCGGACAGGTGTGACCTTGCAGAGAATTTAGTGTCTCTCTTTATTTTCTGCTGGAGAGTACGTAGGGCTGCAGGGTCGGGGTTGGCGTTTAAGCATCTTAATATGCCGGCAGTTCCTGAGTCACTCAGGGCCACCTGGTTCTCCCTTGTCACTCCATGCATCAGTGCCACACCCTCTTCCGAGGGAAGGTCACCTTGGAGTCAGCTGTCCTCCCTGAGACAAGCCACCTGGGCCCCCCGGAACCTCCCTCTGCTGGGCCAGCTGGCTGTGGCCTCTGGGAGGGTCTCTCCTTTGTAGCAACACCATGGCTAGGAAAGGGGCGGCCTAAGGGTCCTGCTGTGCTGCAGGGACAGTGAAGAGAGAAGTGTGAGGTCAGGGGCGCTCGCCTGCCCTGGGAGCCCCAGCCACGCCTCGGGATGTCCCTGAGTGGGGAGGGCTTCCCGTGCACAGAGGGCGGGCCCGCACCTTTCTCTGGGCTCCCAGCACCTTAGAGCCCCTTCCCTCCAGTCCAGGCCACTTCCCTAAATGGGCTGGCAGGATCCTGGAAGTGGGGTGGAGGAAGACAGTTTAAGCAGTTCCCCTGTTTTCTTTCATGCCCAAAGATTCTTTAGAGCCTCAAAAATTCAGATTTTATTCCTTTGTTCTCCGAGTTCCTCTGCACCCTCCCTTCCCTGAGGCTGTGGCCTGGAATGCTTTAGCTGAGGGAATGGAGCAGAACCAGGGGGTGCCAAGAAACTCTGGGAAGAAGAATGTTGGTGACAATTGGGTTTCAAACTGTCACTCCCCAAAGAAAGCAGGAGAGGCTGCGGATTAACTTGCCCAGTGGCTGGAATGTGGTGCCTTTGCTTACTCCTTCATTCATTCAGTGTTTCTTTCCTGCCTCCTGGGCACCCACTGTGCCCAGGGAATCTGAGTGGAGTGGGGCAAGACCAGCACTGAGGACCCCTGAGCCCAGCCAGCTGCTCCCTGCCAAGGCCTCCGTGGAGCAGGCAGGCTCAGAAAGGAGTCCGCCTCCTCCACCGCCCAGCCTTGGCAGACCGGACTGGTGGGACTGTTGAGACCCAGATGAACGCAGTAGGTGTTGCCAAGCCTGTGTTTGGAAACAGCCACCCACCAACAGAAGGTGGCCCTTGCAGCCCGGACATCTGCCTGATTAAAATATGGGACCAAACTGGTATCCTTCATCCAGGGCTGACTCCCAAATGTCCCAAGGTCCTGAGACTCCAGGAGGTTGGAGAAAACAAAGTGCTTGATTGCTCCACAGGGCCGTCTGCCCCTCGCTAATGATCTCCCTGCCCCCCTCCCTCCTATTCATAAGCACCTTGTGTCCAGCTGTTCTGAGAGGACCTGCTACAGCTGGACACATCTGCCAGCCAGGTGTTTGATTTGGAGTATCTGGATGGCCAGAGGGAACCAGGCCCAGTTCACAAGCACATGCTCTTCCCCGGGCTCGTCCTGGGGCCGTCAGCCTTTCCATGGTAAATGAGAGCACACACAAAGCAGAAAGACAGGGAGTGATTGCCTCACCGACCCCCATCAAGAGGGCGTTTTGCATGTGACAGCCTATCTCTGGAACACCCACCGGCTCTGCTTCAGCTTTCTTGTTAAGTTTTGGTCGTGTAAAGGCTGAGGACAGTCAGCTTCCTTCCTTGCATCCGCTGACCAGATGGTCTTGAAGCTCTCCGTGTCGCCAAATGCATTAATAGCTTGGGATGTCGCACGCGAGGTAAATTATTCTCTCCACCCTCTCTTCCTGGTTACTAGGTTACATCCCTCAGGCCCCGCCTCTTTAATGAAGAGCTCCTTAACTCTACCCCCAGATTAGATAGGTAGTCAGTCCTTAGAGCAATTTTAAAATAACAGCCTAGTCCCGGAGCCACTCAGTCATCCTTATTGGAATATCCAGATAATTGGTACAAATATTCTGCACTGTTTACACAGAGAATGGCAGGGAACTTACCCTGATATATTCCTCTCCTCTACATTTTATTGGATGGAAGAAGGTGAAAGAAAACAAAACACACCAAGCACGTGTTAGAACTCATATTCTAGAAACCTCTTTGCTGTGGGAGTTGAAACCAAAGGTGAAGCCCATTTCCTAGAAGGCCTTCAACCCCACTGCTAATTTCTGTGACCCTTGATCCTTGCAGACTTCAGGTGTGGCTGTGCCAAGACTCACTCTGCAGAGGGTTGTGAGGGCTGACCACAAACGTTCTGGAGCTTCCGGGCTTAATAAGTCATAGTAACTACTATTCTCACTCCTATTGTTGTTATTATTATGTGATTATCATTTTGATGGTCTGATTTATAAAATAATTTTCATTATCAGATATGTCTTGCATAATCTGGAGACATGTCTGATAAGCAGGGAAATATATTTCGTGAATTAACTCATTTGGAAGCAAAAGTCTGTTCAGTTGACCATCCCCAAACGACAGTGGCTTCAGGTTTGACGCACGTGTGGGGTGGGTTGGGAAAGAGGCTGTGTCTGTGCTATGCGAAACTCAAGGGTCCCCCTCTTCACCCTGTCAGGAGGGGTCAAGACCGAGGTCATTCCCCAGTGTCATCCGGCATCTGGTTGGATGAAGGTTCTTGAGTCCTTCATAGGTCCACTTACACTAACCTACCACGGCCCCCCGGTTGGTGTTTCTAAAGTACAGAGTGGTCACAGCCTCCTCCTTCCCTCCGCTGGCTGGGAACACGTTTGTAGCTGTCAGGACAGAGTCCAAGCCATCTGGGTGGCAAAAGTAAGTCTCGAGGAGGAAAACTGTGAGAATAGCGGCCTCCGTGGTCAGGATACTGTCTGACCATCCCCCGAGTGAGACCTTTCCTAGGTACAGGCGATTCCCAGATGTACATATCCTTTGCCTGGGACAGCTCATCCCTAGCTGGATGAAGCTGAAACAGTAAGAAATTTATAATATAACTCAGTGTTAACAACTCAACATGCTGGGAGGAAAAGTGAAGCCGTTTTAACTATGGACGAGAAGACTCCTTAGGATATTCCGTGGGTCGAGCAAAGACAGGCGCCACCCTGCTGCGGAGGGAGGAGCACGAGCACCTCGGATGCCCTCCTGTCTCCACTGAGGAGGTGAGGCGGATATTTGCCGGAGTCTGAGTGGGTCTTGCACGGTGGGGACGAGCTCGGAACTGGACTGCCTCGATCCTGCAGACCTACTGAGCCTAATGAGGGAGAATGTTTGGTCAGTGTGCCTTTTGGAAATACTGGTTTGGGGTAAGTTTCTGATGAGATATTTTGAACTAGCTTATCTTTCTGGGTAAAAATTTATGAAACAAATAGTGAGGTCATAAGAGCCACGTAGAACGAGGTGCCTTGGTTCCCAGCCCCATGTTAAGCGACAGGTGCCAACCGGCTCAACACTCCCAGGGCTCAGCGTGCAAGAGGTCACCCCAGGCCCCCCATTCGGGACATACCACATGACCCCCGGCCTAAAGTTGCTAGATTTGGCAAATAAAAATTATTTTATCTGGCAATCAGATAAGTTTTCAAAATAATCTGACTGCGTATTGAGTCCCGCTCTCCGGCTTCCACAGAGTCAGATGGCTCATACTGTCCAGACCGTGTTCTCTGGAAGCATCGGCCAGGTGGAGCCAAGCTCCACAGATGGCTTTACACGAGCAGAGGAGGCCCCCAGCTCGCCACAGTTCCCACCAACCCCGGAGGGAGTTTGAGTTGGGCGCTTGGGACCGACTCGGGTGTTCAGGTCCCTGGACTCGGGTCGGTGAACCGGCTGCCCTTGGACAAGTCCTTTTCCTTCCAGGCGCCCTACAATATGAGCCAGGGACTCGGAGGCTTTGGAGGCATCTCTCCAGCATCACGGTCCACCTGGGAGAATATTTTACTGCTATTTGTGTTCAGTACAGTCACAAAAATCTCTGAGGTGTTTAGCAAATACATATGGCCATTCCATGATGGGTTTTGAAATATTTAGAAATTTGACCCCCAGTTTTGTTACAGTCTCTTTGGTAAATGTTATTAGGTGGTGGCCTAATAAAGAATTATTAACCGGGGAGCTATAATTTGGAAGCTTGTAATTTTTTTAATGGACACTGATTTGTGCAGCCCTGATTAAAATACAATGAACCCTGAGGCTTTATTGTATTCTGAGAGGTTGAAAGGGAGGGAAGTGACTCTGAATAGGTATTGGCTGGAAGACTTTATTGAAATAATATTATTTGAAGAGTTTTGTGAGCATGAGATGATCTGACAAAAACTATTCAATGCCAGCTCCAGCGGCCTTAGCAAACTGAGGGAATATAGGTTACTTCAGAAGAAGTCTGGAAAAACGCTTGCAGACTACCTCAGGGGTGAAAAGAAAATTATTATTCCATTCCACAGCCCGGCTAATTCTTTTCAACATTGGTCCAGTCAAGTAATTAGCATCCAAATAGAGGAAACAGGTATAATTGTCATTTACTAGATTTTTTACTAAAGGTGACTGTTCCCAAGAAACTGACAGGATAAAAATAAAGTGATCGTGAAAGAAAAGTACAAGCGAATGGATCAGGCCTTCCCACGTACATCTGCAGAAGCCAGGCACAGACAGCAGCACGGAGGGCTCCAGATTAAGATAGGCCTCTACAGCTATGAGTCTTCAAAGAAAATCTTTTGCTATCGCATTGTCAGTTGAGTGATAACACGGCCGGGCTTCTCCCCTCCCCTCCCCTCTTTCCGCAGACATACGTCACCCGCCGCTTTGTTATTTACAAATGAGTACTTCTATGAAAGATTACCCCCCCATAGCACAGGGAATATTTCAGAAGTAAAATATGCGATCGGTTAGGGGGTTATATATATAATACCTCCTCCCCTTTTATCCTCCCATTTCTTCACTCAGCATTGGCTAAAATATGAGGTGCCTCTGTTGCAATGAGAATGGAATCTACCCCTCCTCCCGATTTCTGAAATAATACTCCGCCGTGGAGATTAATGTCTAGGGTTTACCAGGATTACAACAAATACATAGGACTTTGATCTAGTTTTTTAAAGGTGGCTGTGCTCCTTCTCCCTTGCCTGTGAGCTTCTAAGAAAGCTTTTGGGTTTGCTAGTCTGACACCCGGGGGGACATGAGTGCAGCTGCCTTCTCTTTCTCTCTCATCTCCGGGAGGATATTCTGTTCTCGGTTTCGCCCAAATTAATGCCAGGATTTTAGTTGTCTTTTTTGTCCAGCATTCCATCATGCAATTCATTAAAATCTTCACATGAAATATTTAACAGATGAGCTGTGTCATAATGCACATTATGGTTTCAAATTGTGATTCATGTGGTCAGTCCCTCCTCCTGGACAGTACCAGACCTCCGGATCGGGCTTCCATGGGATGTGAAGAAGGTTAGAGTTCTTTCCTTCAGCATTCCCGCAGAGAGCCCTTTCTCCAAGCCCAGTGTTAATTGCGAAATAGTCCAAAGAAGTGACATTCAGACTCATTTTTAGTTCTACTTGCAATGAACTATTTTGAAAACAAACAGAAGAAAACATTTAAAGCAACGTGGCTTGGCTAACAGCTATTATGGTTGACTGTTAATTAAGGCAAGTTGGGGTCCAAATGTGCCCCAACTCCTTGCTGTCACTGCTGGCCATCCCGGCGTTGTGCACAAAGAAATGAAAATTCAGAGGTGCTGTCAAAGGGGAACTGAAACTGGGGGACAAATATTAATCTGGCCATGTAAAAATAGCTACCACCCAGCAGGGAGATTGATGTTCTGGGAGAGAAAACCTAGATGGGTATTTTGAGTTGGGTTTGAGGAAAAACTGTGGGGAATGTCCATGAGGCATTGTACTTGTGATTAATGGACTGTAGATTTGTTTCCCTAATAAAGAGATAGTTTTCTACCTCTGGGATTGAACTCTCTCTCTGTGTTCCAGAGCACAATGGCCATTGTGTGCAAACTGCCAGGGGACAGGAGGTCATTACAAAGCTTTATGGCCACCCACCTGGCCCGCTAGCACATGGAGTCACATGTGGAGGTGGTGGTGCCAGTGGTGGGCACAGTAATCTTCTTCAGCTCTGCAACCTGATCTACATAGCCTTGTCCTGAGTGTGCAGTAATAATCACAATCCCAGAAGGGGCAGATCCACTTCCGGAGGACGCTTAGTGGATATCATGTTGTTTTAAACCACTTACTCACTGATGTTATGCCCCAATGGACATTTCGAACTGTGGACAGTTGGGATTTATCCTGCATGAATTTCCTTTATCAAACATATATTGCTTGTGAAATAATGAGCAAAGGCTCTAGAAGCAAATCGAATATGATCACACTGTCAATCCAGTGGAGTTTTCTAACACATGCTCTTTAGTCTTATTTATTCTTGTTCCACAAAAATTCTGCTCAAGGACGGAGGGTTAGCTCAGTGGTTGCAGCACCTACCTGGCAAGCGCAAGGTCCTGAGTTCAATCCCGGTGACCACATACAATGCTGGGCGTGGAGACTCACGCCCACCAGCCATCAATACCACATAGCACAGTGCCAGGCGTGGTGGCTCACGCCTGTCATCCCAGCACTCGGGAGGCAGAGGCAGGAGGATTGCTGAGTTCAAGGCTTGCCTGGGCTACATAGTGAGCTCAGGGCCAGCCTGAACTACAAAGCGAGACCCTGTCTCAAAAAAAAAAAAAAAATTCTGCTAAAAAGTGAGAGCCAGTGTGCCTGTTCTTGTGGACACCAAGAGACAAGTGATGTTGCACAGGAAAAGTCTCAGAGAGGTTTGCAGCGAACCTTCCCACAGAATTTCTGGTTGTAATCCGTGGACAGCGGCTGGGTTGTTCCTCTGTCTCCTGGACGGGCTGTGCGTCCGTGTTCATGTGAGTGCACTGTGTAGATGGGGAACTGGGCAAGTGTGGGAGTAGGGTGTTTGTGTGAGCTTGAGTGCCAGGCATGGTGAGCACTATTTTACAAACCGGATTTGTGCTCCTAAGAGTATGTCGCAAGTTGAGGCCAAGCCCACAGAAAATTATTTCTAAATGAATACAATATGAAAAAGTTATTTTATTTCTAATTTTACATGTAACGTTGTTATTTCGTGAGTTTCGGATTACACTTGAATGCATGTCTATTAACATGATATGAGATGCATGCATGATTTCATCTTGAATGCATTTGAATATAATAGCACTGGAAATGTAATTTGTATTCTCAAATTTTGTAAAGCAAAATAAATACATCTTGGGGGTGATAGCCATATTGAGCATATTGCATTGATTTCTTTGGGGTTCTCTCAAACTCATTACAGTACCAACTTCCTTCTGCAGATCCAAGTTGTCTCACATTGGCAGTTCGATTTAATCCAGACCCTCCATACCTGAGTCGTCCTCATCTCTCCCACCTCTGGGGCATAGTGTGTGGAGCGCTCCACCTTTTGCTTCTTAAGGAGTGCCAATGTATGGTTCTTCTCTGACCACTCTGTAATCACCGAGGGCTGTCCAGTAGAGCTGCCTGTAATGACAGAAATGTTCTGGACTGAGGGGGACCAGCACAGCAACCCCCAGCCCCATGTGCCCTTTGAGTTCTTGAACTGTGACTAGTGGGACTAAGAACTAAATTTCGCATTTTATTTTATTTTATTTTATTTTATTTTATTTTATTTTATTTTATTTTATTTTATTTTATTTTATGTAGCCACATGTGGATGGTGAGCACCAATTCAAGCAGCACAGAATCAAAAGATAGGAGATCAACTACCTGTCCCTAGTTAGATTTGAATGAACTGATTGTAGATGTTTCGGAAATTGGATGGTCTCTGTGTTTCGGTGCTTGGATGATGCCCCATGGTCACCTTTGTCAGGCTGAGAATGCTGAGGTATGACTCTCACCTCGGCAACGTGACTGCCCACCCAAGGCTCCCATCATTAGGCACTGTGTCTGTCATGTCTTTATCACAGTGTACTGGGAACCTGGCACAAACTGGATTTCTACAAAATACTGGAAGAATGAACGGAGGAAAGCGAGAAATAGGTGGGAAGATAGAAGGTTGAGGAAAGAGGAATTCTGGAAGGAAGATACTCCAGTGAAGTTCCATGCTCTTATGTTTTTTGAGTTTAGTTTTGTTTTGTTTTATTTTTTGAGACAGTGTTGCTCTGTAGTTTAGGCAGACCTTGAACTCACTAAATAGCTTAGGTTGGTCTTGAACTCATAGCGATCCTCTTGCCTCAGCCTCCTGAGTGCTGGGCTTACGGGTGTGCACCACTAAGCCCAGCCTGTGCTCTATGTTGCTAGGGTGATTATCTATACCTAGGAATTCTTAGCATATTGACATGAATTTAAAGAACAGTTACTTGGATAATTCAAACCCAAAGAGAGTTCAATGCTTGAGATACCTGAGTATTTCACAAGAAAGGAACCTTTTAAGGTAGTAAGTCTCTTAACGATGCTTCTGGTGTTCAGCTGGTTTCTAAAGACCATCCCAGTATCTTAGGGTTATTGTGCTGGGAGGTTCACCCTACATTAGCAAATAAGGAAAGCTCCATAGAGTAATTTTACTGGGATCTGCTCAGCTTCAAAACGGGTAAGGTACCTCTAAAAAAACTTCGAGGAGAGTCCTTATGATGGAAATCCATCGAGGAGAGCCCCGGAGCATTCATAATCTCCTGCCCGAGGAGTGCCACAGGCTCCAGGGAAAATATGTTGATGATTTTCTGGACTGTCTAAAAAATTTCAAACCCCAGGAATGGTGTTTTTATTTTCTGCACTCTCCTTGGGACTTGGGTTTCACTAAAGCATTTTCTGTCCTTGTTTTCCTTATTAAATTAGCAAGACTGACTTGAAGCAGAATATACCATTATGGCCTGAAACGTTGTTGAAAGAACAAAACAGAAGGGCATGCAAGTACCCCAGGTTCCGTGGAGGTTGTGGGGGATGGGGCAAGGAGCAGAGCTTGCGGGTGGAAAGATGTTTGCTCTGATACAGGTTGAGAAGGAAAGACGTCAACAAAACAAAGGAAAATAGTGATGTTTGAGATGGGCTCTTTGTTCTGATTTTTTATTACTGTGTTTTGCTTTTTGGATTGAAATCATTTTCATGTTTAAGAAGCAAGGAGCCCAATGCACCGTGGTGGACACATCTCATTCTCCCATCTCCCACAGTCCAGGCCTTTGAAAGCCTTCAGAGTGGACTTCTTAAGCCCCAGAATACTCGGTGATGTGGAGAAAGGCCCTCCTTTTACCCCTGTTGCTTCCTCTCTTTGGACAACCCCTCTTCTCTGGCTCTCATTTTGCTGTGAGTTGAATCTCTCTGCCTTACCTTCAGGCTCTGGCTAATTCACCCACGCCCAGGGAGCCCCATCCTCTCTACAGGTCTTTATTTATGTCTGTAGTACAGCTTTCTATGTAGCTTCCCCTTGACTAGACCTTCAGGGCATGTGTGGCCTCCATTCCACTAGTCCCTAGCTTACAGTTTAGCACAGAGAAGGCCATTGAGAAGTCATAAAGGTGACTTACTTTGGCGTGGTGAGTCTGCTAACCAGAGAAGTAAATTAACTCACAGGAGAAAATCCTGCAAACCTGGATGGGTGACGGGAAACAGGGGGCCACTGCTGCTCGGAGAATAGTGGTGGTCAGCCACCAGGAGCCCAGCCTGGACAAAACCGAGCAGACCATCTGCCGTTAGGACTCTGTGTGAGCCCTTATGCCTCAACCCCATGCCCCAGACAGGGAGGGAGTGAACGGAGGAAAGCAGTGTCTAGGGCAGGGTGCTGGAAACCGGGAGGGGATGTGGCCGGCTGGAGGGAGATCAGAGGTACAGCCTGCTTGATTAATGAGACAGAGGAGTTGACTCACAAGCGAAGATGAAAGCGCCCCAAGGAGCTGGGGTACAGGACCAACAGGGGGAGACGATAGCAGCCTCCAACTATTCGAGATGGGTAAATGCCCTCATCAGGGGGGTGAGAGTAGGTGCCCCATCAGAAAATGGGAGGGGTACCCAAAACGGGCATGGGAAGCTGATGAGGAACTGCAGAGGGGATCCCTAGGGTACGGGCGGCTCTGAACTGTTGGGACAGGAAACAGCAGGGAAACACTACTGAGGAATGACTCTTCAGGGCCTCCGTGCTCTAATGCTGCAGGGCCTCGCCGCTCATCATGGCTGCAGACCTGGGATGAGAGATGGCCGTGGACTGACTCTCTGACCCCCAGTCTGGGGAAGGCTGGCGTGGGAGGGGCACGCCGAGAGAGACACACCGAGGAAGACAGAGCAACTCATAGCGCCCCCTCCCCTTAGATACCAGTTAATGGCTGTTAGTACCATTTCAAAGCCTTCTTCTCTGCAGTCGGCTTGCTACCGGCCCCTACCAGTCTTTGGTAAAACAGAGACACACATTGCAAGGCCTTCTGAAGTTCCCCAGATGGTGCTAATGTGTTCAGAACCATCCCTGGAGAAGTCTGATTCTGTGAGATTCTAATTCATGTGGATGTTGCCCTGCCCCTCCCCCCGTATCTACTCACTATAATAGTGTGGGGAAGAGTGAAAAGAAAGTGAGCGTGTGCCGGTGGGTCCTCCCTGTCCTCGGCACCTTGCTAGGGCCAGGGAACCCACAGGAGCAAGAGCAGGTCCCCGCTTTCTGGAAGTTTGAGTCCAGGACTTAAAGGACCCTTTTTGGCAAAAGCAGTATGTGTCGTGCATGTTGAAATGGGGCATTTCAGAGACAGTCCGTGCTGCACAGGGCGATCCTGCCTGGCTCGGCGCAGCCTAGAATCTGAAGGGTGTGTGTCACCCATCTCTCCCCAAGTCCACACCCCGTTCACCTTTACTTTCAGGACTCCGTTCAACATTTTCCTTGGGGAACTGAAAGGCCTTAGGGAGTTTCAAGGCAGCACTGTAAGATCTTTATAAATCTCCAAGTTCCTACAGCTAACACACAACAGGATGACCCACTCAAGAGTTCTAACACGAGGGCATGAAAAATTCTGAGTATTTAAGACAGAATTTTCCCTTGTAACTACGCATTTCTTAATGGCTGATACTATTTAGGTTGCAGTAACCATAGGCTGTTTAAGCAAAAGCAAGAAGCACAGAAAGATAAAAAAGAGTACTAGTGCTAGGCAGGCGCCGCAGAACCTGCGGAGGACGTATGTGCTGACTGAAGTTAGCAAAATAGCACTGGGGTAAATGGCCTCTGGGAGTCCAGCACCTTCTTGTCCTTCTGAACTCCTCTGAAGTCTAATTAGCGCCCGATGAGCCTTCGGCCCTGACTGTTTCACTTTGTGAGTCAGGCGCAGAGAGAAAGAAGTGTAAGGAACTCACTCGACTAGTTCTGAGGTTCCACCAGACCCCACTTCCCACAGCTCAGGTCACCTCCTCAACCTTCCCCCTGTCCCTACCTGTCGGTCAGTCACTAGACTCAGCCCTCATTATTGCTTTAGGAAGCTTTTTACAAAGAATTGTGTGATCTCATTGGAGTTTTGGGGGGAACAGAAAACATTGCGATGTGGACACTAGGGGGCCAGTTAAGTCAGCTCTGTCACGCTCATCAAAGCAGCTCCCTTCCAAATACCAACTTCACAAGTCCTTTTCAAATGTTTTATATTAGCGCGCGCACACACACACACACACACACACACACAAATGCAGACTACATCCAAGTTTTAGACATCCACATTCATTCAGTTACAGTTGAAAAAGGAACTGAAGAGTGACCTCTTAAATATACTTTGCTTTTTTTAATTTGTAATTTCAGCTTGTGTTGAGTGGTGGGCTGTTATTGCAGATATGTGAATTTTAGAAATGCCAAAGATGTCTCCAAAGAGATGTGTTTTGCACTGTATTGTATTCCATGTATTTGCGCTGTATTCTATGTATTTGATACCTAGGAACATAGGTAACCCCTGAAATTCCATACTGGGAAGAAATGAATGTCTCTGTTGTATATTTCACTGTACATTTTTTTTCTGATATGTTTACATCAGTTTCTTGCCATAATGGATAATCTTCAGTGATAATCACAAATAATTGTACAATATGATCTCTGATCCTTTGTTTTATGTACAATCTGTTCAGCTGTAGGCATTCAGATGAAACTCGAATTTTTCCAAAGGAAGTTCTGGACTGCCAGCAGACAGGTAAGGTGTAACTGGGATCTCAAAGCATCGGCAATACTGTTATTATATAGTGTTCGTTCGTATTTCAGTGCTCAGACCTGAAAGGGCCAGTGTTCCAATGAATGCTTTTAAAATGAGCCGCTGGCTGCTCAGCTTTCCATTCATTTTGCTGCAAAATAGAGGGCTGTCAGCATGTGAGGCACTGCACACTGGGCGAATCAAGGAATATGCTTTTAGGAATGGTTTGATTTGTGAGATCAAGGCAAAGACCTTTCAGGAGTTTTTCCCTTTACTGTTGGGGCCTTTTGCGATTTTCGTAGTGACTTTTCTCCTAATCTTACTGCAGTGCCTACTTATGTATTTGTAACTCTTTTGCAGTTTAGAAGACTTTTACACGTTCAGTTTGTCAGACATTATCTGTCTTCTTTAACCGAAAGCTTCTCTGGCCTCTTCCGTGCTGGAGAGCCTGGAGGCATCCTCTCCCTTCTGTGTTCTTTGTCCTAAGGAATTTCAGGAGTGTTTGTTGAGTGCTTCTGCAGAAATGGCAAACGGGTAGTCGCCCTGACTACACAGCCCTAAATCTGGGAAGTAGCTATCCAAAGGAAATGATAACAAACACATACCTGTACTTGTGTGTTTATCTATCACTTTTCACAAGAACTGTGCAATCAACCTAGATATCCACCGCTGAAGACATGGGTAAAGAGATTGGATGGTTTATCATTTCATAAATTGAGACACTAAGAAACCATAAATTAAGAACATAGATTCTGGGGATATAGCTCAACAGTACCCTGCCTGCCTGACAAGCACAAGGTCCTGAGTTCAATCCCTAGCATCAAAAAAATAAAAATAAAAATAAACCACAAACTAAGAATATAGGAGCTTTTAAAGTCACTGAAATCAATTTTAAGTTAAACAATTAGATAATTTTATCTTTTGTTGCCAAAGATTTATTCTTTTAATCAATATAGCACCGATAGCAAATGGTGAGGTAAATTAAAATAGATGGAAAGGAGCTAGCCCTTCTCAAATATTTTTTTTATGATTTTTAGATCACCACTTAGAGTTGATATTGATTCTAGAGAAGGCAACCAGGTTTCAACTCGGCACAGACCCCTTGGAGGTACCTGGTGTTCGAGTTTAGCGGCAGCCCTAGCACAAGCGCCGTGTCCCCGTAACAGTCTCCCTTGCTTTCTCTCTCTGCAGTGTGCTGCGCTGGATGGGAAGTGCTCCATCAGCTGCGATGATGAGGTAGGGCATCTCCTCATCGGTTTCCGGCCTTGGGGAGGCGATGGGTGGTGCTGAGAGAGGGAATGCCACTGGCAACAGAGCCAGCTCTGACGCCTCACTCTGGGACAGCACGCAAAACAATGAAACAAAGCGCTGGAGATTTAGCTCTCAGTGGTTCCGGTGCCTGCCTCACAAGCGCAAGGTCCTGAGTTTGATCCCCTGTAACCACATAGAATGCTGGGCGTGGTGACTCACGCCCACCAGCAATCAATACCACATACCACAGTGCCGGGCGTGGTGGCACACGCCTATAAGCCCCTCACTCGGGAGGCAGAGGCAGGAGCTTTGCTGAGTTTGAGGCTTTCCTGGGCTACATAGTGAACTCAGGACTAGCCTGAGCTACAAAGTGAGATCCTGTCTCAGAAAAAAAAAAAAAAAAAGGAAGAAACAAAAACAGGATATTTGCTTTGTTTCTTTTTTTTCTGCCCATCACCAGTCAACTAATTTATTTATAAAAGCTACAGAAGTTTGCTTTAAACACCTGATGGACAGCACTATTAGATTGTTTTAGATTTTATTTATAGGCAATAATGCACACGACTACCATCTGAAGCTCACATTACAGTGCTCAAAGGTTATTCCCCATACCTTATTTTCTTCCCATCTTCATAACCGCCCAGTGAAATAGATAGGAATCATTGGTCCTTTTGCAGATGAGAGCACTGAAGATCAGAGAAAGTAAGTGACCGGATTAATTTCATGTAATAAGTCAACCAAAAATGCGGAGTTTAAAACTGTGAAACTCATTATAATTATAGCATTTAGCGTAGTGCTTTTCTTTTAAACCCCCTCTTCTGCCCCTCCTCCATCTTTTGGAAGAAATTTGAACCCCACACATTAACAATGGAAGAAAACTATGCCACTGCCCAAGTGTGTGTCCCAGATTTGGTTTTATACCACATCCATCCCAGGCCATCGTCTGCACCTGATTCATAGCAAGCAGAATCTCAGCGGCCTTTCCTTTAGCTAAAGGTAATCAGTATATAAATTAACCTTTATACGTTATAATCTACTTCTAGTCCTTCCGGTTACCACAAAGACTTAATAAATCCTAAGCAAACATAATTCCAACCTAGGAAATAAAGATTAAAAGTAGATTTTCTTTTTACTACATAGGCAAAGGAAAAACAAGCACATAAATATAAAAGACAGTCCAGGATGAAGTTAAAACACAAAATGCTTGGTTCCTCAAGGGTCTGGCTGCCAGTTTAAAAGAAAAATAATAATCATAATTAAATCATTGTGTGAGTCAGAGTATCCAAAGAGTAAGATCCATTCAATGAATCTTTAGCTGGAAGCCCAAGCTTTTTCTGATCATCAGATCAAAACCAATTTTCCCTTAGTACAGAGCACCCTCTGAAGTTTTATGGCCAACCTCCTTTCAGTAAGTTCATGGATAATTTTCTAGATAGCCAAGGGAGCCTCAAGCCTCTCCTTGTCTCTGAGGCTTTTCTTGTCTTATTGGAGTGCTCAGCTCAAGAACAACACAACTGAGGAGTGATGTTAATCAGTGCTCTGAGACCCTATGTTAAACTCTTCACCTACACAGTGGCACTAATCCCAGTGTACCATAAGAAAACTGAGGATGGTTCTTTGGGTCGTTGCCTGGTAGGATGGAAGGTTGTTTGGGTAGCTGGGTAGTTACTAACCGCCTGCTGCATTGGTTGTTTGCTTCCTTGGACAGATAAATATTTGTTTAAACAATCCTGTGAGTACAGGTATAGTTAGTCACCTTCCACCACTCTTACTGGCTCCATGGATCCTCATGTAGCATCAAGTGGAGATAGAGCTGCACTTAGAACTATCGAGTATATATGTCACGCCATGATTTCACAGCAGGGTAGCTTGTAGCTGAAGGTACAGAATCCAGAGGTGGGCTGACTAGCTTCAAGTCTTGTCCCTGACAGTAATGAGCTACATGACTTGAGACAACTTTCTGAACCCCTCCATACCTCAGTCTCCTTGATTTATATAATGGGTATAGAAATAACCTCCTCGTACAATAATGGTGAGGAATGAGTGAGAAAGGGTATGAAAAACTGCACAGTGTGGCCTCTGACAGATCCTAAGCACGCAGCAACGTTAGCTCCAGACCAAAAGCATCTGACGACTGCTGCCCTTAGGTGGTGGCCACAGGAGTCTGAAACCTCACAGGATAGAGGCACATTACCCAGGGCACACGAGGTGCGGGCTGTATTGTTCTCCTTCATACTGCTGACCTCTTTCCAGCAGCCATTGACAGACACTTCATGTGAATTTCATTTAAAGTTTCATATACTATAAAAATGAAGCAGCAAATTAGCCCTGATTTCTGAACTCAAATGTCCCCAGTTTCCACTTTGAAACCCTCTCGTCCATTTTCTTCTTTGGCTCTTAAATGTTGGCTCCAGGCAACCAGTTAACATGGTTTTTGATGGGAAAGCCAGCCCTCCCTTCCCACCAAGAGCCATTTCCATTCTTGCAGCACACGCTTTCCATGTGTCATTCTCCTTTCATAACTTTTAATTAGGCTTGCGGGACCCTGTCCTTCCTCTCCCCCGGCTGCCCTCACGTGAGCAGGTCCCCATTAAACACAGCTGTGGGGGCTCATTACGTCCAGTGCTCCTGGCCTCTCCTGGCTCAACTTCTCAGTCGGACCAGTCTCTCTTAGGTCCGCTCCAGAGCCCGCGTCTCCTCCTCATCAGGGCACTGCCGGGTCTGGCTCGGACGGTGGAGTCGGTACGGCTGGGTGGCTGCACATACTGAGCCATGTGACTCGGGCCGACCGAAGACTTTGAAGCAACTCCATTTTGCCCAGGGTAGAGATTGCTGATAGGGTGCACGAGGCTGTAGTTCGCACACTCACTCATTCCAGACAGGTTTACCGAGCCCTTCTTGTCGGGCTGACTGACCACACTGAGGAGACGCGGGGAGAAGCAGTTGGAACTGGTGCTGCCCGGGTGAGGGTCGCGGCGAGGCCGGCGTGTCCGGTCACCACCTGGGGTCAGTGCTGAGGAGTAACAGACAGAGCCGCTTAGAGAAGGCTTCTCACGGGGGGAGGGGGGAGTTTAAGTCAGTGGAACATGGAGTAGGAAATGATCCTGAAGGAAGTGACTGAAGCCCGGGAAGAGCTTTCTGGCAGAAAACACCGCTGTACGGGTACTGAGGAGGTAAAAGGTCACTGGTCAGTTTTCACCCTTCGAGACAGAAAGGAGAGAGCAAAGCAGTGCCCAGCTCTGATCCCCACCTGGCCCTGCTGTGACTTTCTCAGTGCAGTTACTCTCTCTGCCCACGTAGCTGTTCGTCAGACAAGACTGTCCGTCAGTCTTCTGTTGACAGCACCAGTATTTTCACGGAACACGGAAGATGAGAAGAAGGCTGTCACCTACTGAAGCATTTGGAGAAGGAATCAAAGGATCAAAAACTTCCTAAGAAATCTGGCTTTGCTTATTTGTTCCAAAGAAATAGAGATTAGTAATATCTACTAATCTTTAAGACTTTCTGAGTCTTCGTAGGCATTTCCTCTGGTACATGACAGATTCCTTGAATTATGACAGGGCTAGAAGCAGGGTTATTTCCAAGCAGCTGGGTGTTCCCACATCTGGACCCATCCAGCCCAGCGGGGCCAGGATGGAGGGTCATTTGAATAGTGATTGGAGCAGAAGATCTAGGGCCTCCTGCCGTGTACATCTTTCTAAAACGATCCCCCTCAATAAATTATTTTAGGAAGACTGTTTTGGCATCCTACTTGACCTATAATAAAAAGGTGCATCCAGCGATGGGAAAGAAGGATTGGTTTGTTCCTATATGAATCTTTTTCTCCTTCCTAAGACTAGTATCTGTCACCCACAGCTTAGAGGAGGAGAGGTTTATTTTGGCTCAAGTTTCCATCCAAATTCGATTGGCTCCATAGAAGACACAGCACAGAGAGGTATGGTGAAGGATAAGCTGCTCATTTTGTGAAAGCCAAGGAGAGGAAAGACAGGAGCAGGACTGGAAATATGGACCTCTGGGTCATGGCCTGTGACGTGCCTCTCCATTCTCCTGACAGGAAGTCAAGTCTAACACCCTCATAAGGGGAGTCACCTTCCAAATACATGAGCCACTGGTGACAATTGAATAATGTTCATTGCAAATGACATGAGAAACGCTTGGTCTGAGTGCACATTGGCTAAGTCGGTCCTCACTGATCCACCCACCCAACACTCTGCTCCCTAACCCCTGTGGGTGACTCCACGCCTCTCCTCAGGAAGTGTTTGCCTATGTGGTTGTTGACAAAGAGGTCTGTTTAAGAAGCCATCTGGTCACTAAATTTTCCCTTCAGTGTTTACAAGTGCACAAAACAGTATTGCCAGTGGTGAAACTTAATGATTCCTTTGAGATCTAAGGACCCACTTTTTCATCAGTGGCACATTGTCCTGTTTTTGACCTTCTTGGTTAATATGGTGACTAGATCTTTTTATATTCAGCTTAACTTGACATTCGAACAGCAAGTCCTCTTCTCTGCTGCAAATTTCTAGAACCCTAATGGAATGAAGGAAAGGTGAATTTAAAAATGTTAACTAGAAGCATGATCCAAAAATTAAATGCCAGGTGGAACTCAGTGTAGAAACAAATGGTCCTTCCCAGCCCAAGACCACCAGTACCTGCCCCATGTGCTGGGGGACACAGCAGGCACCCGAGAGGAAGTTGTAGGCTAGCCTCCCGTCCGCTGAGGTCTAGCAGCCCTTCCTTTTCTCCAGCCCCATCTGCTGGGGCAGAGACTAATCTGACCAAAACAAGCAGGTCACCGTGATGGTTTATCTTGACTGTGAATTTGAGAAACACCCAGGAAAGCAATCAAACACATTCTGTCGGGTGGAGTGGGTTTGTGGCTGTGTGACCTCAGGACTGTATCTGGCCCCTGGCCCCTTGTTGTCTGTCTCTTTCCATGTGTTCTCCTCCTGGTTGCTTCCTAGCTTTGCTGTCCTGTGCCTTCCGCCTTGACGTCCCTACCTT
This sequence comes from Thryonomys swinderianus, assembly GCA_004025085.1. Lineage (NCBI taxonomy): Eukaryota > Metazoa > Chordata > Mammalia > Rodentia > Thryonomyidae > Thryonomys > Thryonomys swinderianus. Next base: position 8,553 of record PVIC010003737.1, on the reverse strand, counting down.
GGAACTAGCAGAGCATGGACTGAAACCTCTGAGCACAGGAGCCAAAGCAATCCTCCCCCATCTGAGTGTCAGGTGCCATGTATTTTATATCTGCACCAGAAAGTATATTTTACACTCTAGACTCTGATGGGTGGACTTTTTATTCTTTTCCCTAGACTGGTCCTGACCAAATCCTTGCCCCATATGGAAAACCCCTCTAAGTTATGTCTGATTGACTCTTGGCTTCAGAAGTCAACATTTCACAGACAGGATCCGCCCTCAGCTATCTGCAGGTCAGAGATTTGCTTTTGTCAGACCTGGAAAGCCTTCCTTGAGTAGGTGGGACCCTCTTAACTTTGGGAAGGAGGGAAGTCAGCCAAGGATAAGGATGTGGGCCTTGTGGTCCTGCGGCACTGGCTCGGGACCCACCTGCATAGCTGTGTGACCTTGAGGCAGGTATCACTTCTGGGCCTCAGTTTCTCTCTCTGTCCATGAGGATAGGCCCTTACCAGATGGCAGAAAGAGTGACCTTTGTGTGAGTGATGCTTCCTGTAGCTGCTTCTTCTTCCTTTTCCTCTTCTTTCTTCCTTTCTGGCTTCTCGTCCACCATGCTGTCTGAGGGAGGGCAAAGGAGTCCTGTATCCAAACAATGAAGTCAGGAGGAAGAACCACATGATTACAGCTAATACCAAAGACTTTCATTAAAGCTTTATTCTAAGTAAAGCAGAAATTGTGAAAATGTGCTTGTTTAACACATTCAGATTACAGTTACCACTGTATTCAGATTTGCCAGAGAAACAAATATAATGGGGCTTATGGGCCAGGATTTTAATAGCTTTAATACAATTATAAAACAGCACAGTGTAGATCTTTTACGTCTAATTTGCTTGGAGAAATCACAAAGAGAGCTGAGTATTACGAGTGTCGCTATCATTGTTGCAGAGCTTCTCCTGATGTCTTCCTGTGAAAGTCATTCTCTTTGGAAGCATTTCTCATGCCTTATCTATGGCAATGGTTGCTGTTTTCCTTATGGGATCTTCCGATCGGTGTGACATGCCACTGGCTTTGTGTGTTACTGGCCCCGTTCTCTATCATCATATACATGGAGTTTGTGAAATCTTGCCTCTCTCAAAGATTTTCAGCTGATTTTGAGAACTGATTGACCTTGTATTACATTGCCCAGTAGTAATAATAGTAGACCAAGAGATATGGATCAAAGATTCATATAACCTCAATAATAAAATTATTGATCGCTTGGGGTGATATGGGTAGAACTAATTTATAATTAGGAACTGAGATTTCTATGAAGATGCTTGACTTCCTATAGAGCTGTGATGGATTGAGTAATTAATATCCAAAACAGAAATCAGTCCTCTACTTAAATTTATTGATTCACTGGGGTATAAGAATTTTGCTTTAGTGTCTGTATGTGCAAAATGAACGTCAAGAGAGACAAATCTGCAAGGAGATGGAAATAATTAGTAGGAACCACTGGGTTAAGCTTCATTGGAATCCTCATGTAAGCTCAAACATTGACATTGCCGTCTACAGTACATTTCTATAGCAATGGACGTGCCCAAAAGTTTCACCACTACAGGGTAGATTTGCAACATCCCCAATGTAATTTATGCACTCAGCAACTCAGACTTTAGTTGTTGTTCTTTTGAATTAAATTAGAGCTAAATACAAATCTACACGGAGCACCGGCTGCCATTACAGAAGCCTAGCTCCTGGAGATGTACTCAGTGACCTAGGAAAGCGAAGTCTGTCGAACTTCTTTCCAGAACCAGTGCGGCCAACTCTTCTATCACATGTCTAGCAGTGCTTTTAAGTTTCTGTCAGTTCTACGCAGTCAGTGTCTAGAAACAAAGGTCAGAGCTTTTCAATCCACTCGCGTCTGTCTTTTTGTACCTGATCAAAACTAACGGGGTGCATAGGCCAGTACCCCAGAAAACACCAGCCCTGTGGTGGCCCAGAGCTAGGCGGAATTTAGCTCAGGGTAAAGATATGTTACAAATTAAATGTTGCAGCCCATATGTAAAGCTGCAATAAATAGAAACTGAGTTACATCAAGGACAGAATTAAGCCTTAAGTTTTAACTCTACAGCACTGTAATTAAAACTTAGCCTGTAGCAAATCATTCACTTGAGATTAAAGGAGTGTGGGGAAGCAGAGGTTTGGGTTTACCCTGCTTTCCACAATTTATAAGTCTGAGCTACCAAAAGCCAACAACCCTGCCCCCACGTCCAGCTCCCAATTAAAAACACAGTTTGAAAACTTTTAGGAGGCCTGAGGGGCCCCTTTCACAGAAGGCTTCCCCTTCCCTCTCCCTCAGTCTATGCACAAATTAAAAAATATTACCTGGTCCCCTGATGGTCCTCTGAGCTGACACGGCGTTTTCATTATACATCGTTAGAGTAATGACATTGTGCTGGAGCCTGCACGTCAGCTACCAAAAATAGAGGCTCCCTGGCCTCTGAACACTGTTCCTGGGAAATACTTAGATCCTCTGAAGGAAGAAAAGGAAGACAAACTGAAACTCGTCATTATTTAAGTGCATCCTTTTTGCCCAATCTGGGTCATCTGAGGCCCATTTTGTGTTCTGTTTTTGTTAATCTTGCAGATGAACATGGGGTTTGCCCAAGCTGTGGCCTTGCAAGTCCCTCCCCAGAACTGGGCTTCTCTCAGGTTAAAAGTACGTCATTCTGTGTGGAAGCAGCCTGTGCACTCAGAACTATGTTCTATTTTCTTTCTAGACTGTGAACTGTTATCTCATAGACAATAATGGATTTATCCTGGTGTCCGAAGACTACACCCAGGTGAGTGAAAAAGTCCTACCAACTCCAAGGACAGAGCTCAGGTTGTGCTTGCATCAAAAAGACCAATTATGGTGTTAAAACTTAGAGACAGTGATCTACATACGAGGCAGGAGATTATAGAACCTTATTTCCACCTCTCAAAGAAGAATGTCACAGCCTCCTTCCCAGCAGATCCCAAAGCATTTTATTTCCTGGTGGGGGGTTTCTGGGGGGGTGGCAGAGACCAGGGTCTGTTCTTTTACTCATAAACTGTTCAGTTTATGGAACTCTCCCTACTTCAGAATTGTCTGTGCCACATAAAGCATTTTTGCCCTCAAGGGTGAAGGAGCCTAAAAGAATTTGGGCAAGTTCAAGATTTTTCTCCCCCTAAATATATTACCTGCGAGCACATTCCTACATAGTGCTCATGGCTGATGTTTATGGCTTTCTTTCTGGTTTTCTCTGTTTAAAAGTTAGTTATCTACATTCAAAGGTTAACTTGAGCTCTTGACATCTAGGGACAGGGGCCCACAGAGAGACAAAAGATCATCTTTTTTTAATTTTTTTTATTTATTTATTTTTTTTTTTTGCTTTTTGGAGACAGGGGCTTGCTTTGTAGTTCAGGCTGGCCCTGAGCTCACTGTGGTGCCCAGGCAAGCCGCCGCGAACTCAGCAATCCTCCTGTCTCTGCCTCCCGAGTGCTGGGATTACAGGCGTGAGCCACCACGCCTAGCATTATATATGGTTACCGGGGGTTGAACTCAGGTCCTTGCACTTGCAAGGCAGGCACCGGAATCACTGAGCTAACCCTCCGGCCCAAGATCATCTTTTTTTGATTGAGCCATGTATAGTGTGCAGATTGGAGGGAGAGAGAGCAAGTAAGTTGTGCCAGAACACAGGAACATCTACTGTGTTTAGAAATCAAAAGGTAAGTAAGCCAATAACATTCCAATAAAAAAACAGACTCCCCCATTCAAATGTTCTGCACTCAAACTTTCCCTGTAATCAGAACTTCTGTTAGCATATTCAAGTCAGGTGAAATACAGGCAAATCCTGCACTCCAGTGTTGTAAGTGATGTTAGCAGGAAAAACAGATGGTTGGGGTCATTACACATTACTGAGCATCTCTGGAAAGGTTTAAATGGAGGATTGTTGACTGTATACAACCCTGCTATTGTATGATACTAGTATTCTATAACATTAGTATCTTGGCTCTTCCATAATATTAGTCTTGACACTCTGTCCTCATGGAGAGGTCAGACCTGCTCTTGGAGACACCAAAATCTATGGAAAAGCTATCACCTAGAGCTCAGTGTGAGGCCTCTGGGAAACCCAATCCTGTTCCTTTCCCTTGGCTTCCTTCTAAATTATTTAAAATTTTTCAGGTTTCAACAGTATGGTAGGTTCAATAATGCTTAATAAAGTGGCCTTGAGTGTGACTCTTTAGGATCAGTGCCTATTGGGTTGTTCTCTTACAAAGAGTAGCTTTGAGAAATTTGAGGAACCGTGGTTCCATTTCTCCTTTTATCCTTGAGCCTGTGGGAGAATTTTTCAGTATAACCTGGAAACTCAAAATTCCCATGCACAGTTCCCTCCCATGCCGAGCATCAGTGGTGGGTATTAGGACCAGTGAGCCCAAGAAATAAGCCAGGCTTGGAGCAGCGGCACAGTCTGTCAACCCCAGGCAGTGGTGGCACACCTGCGGCATGCCTGCTGGTCCCGGCTTTTTCTTACTGTCCAAAGTTCTAAATGTTCACCATGTGTGTATTTGAGCTCTGCACTTCTGCCTTAGCTATGCAGGACTGAGATAGGAGCCTGCTCGCAGGATAAGGTAAAGAGAGAATGGATGACTTCTGGTGCTGAGTCCCGGACTTGCCAACGAACCATTGAAATAAGAACTCAGCCCTGTCGTGGAGCCACAGCCGCCGCACATCTCCTGGTGTAGGCCCGCAGCACTACCCAGGAGCCTGCTGGCTGCTCAGCTGGGCTTGTTTGATTTTGTCCAGCTTCCTGCAACCCAACTAGGATAATTCCTCTTTGTCTAACAATTAGTTCCACTGATACCAGCATATTTGCACACAAATACAAAGTTCCTTCTTGCTCCTCGTGACCATAGGTACCACGGTTTGCTAAAGTTTCCCAGTTCCCCTCCAGTGAAAAAAAATCCTGGATACAACCAGAGAAATGTTGCTTCCTCCCTTCTCCTCCTCTCTTTCTTGATTTTTTACTGAAATTTATATACATGTGTGGCTGACCTGGAAAACTCAGGAGTGTGGCTGGAATTACTCAGTTTGTTGAAGTGGAATTGGGCTTAGTTAATACGTTGCCTAAGGGATGCATTTGATTTGGACTCCTGTGGTGCCCTTCACCCCCTCACACTGAAGCTATGAATCCTCAGAGCTGGCACAGTGGAGATAGAGGCTGCCACCCTCTCCTCTGGCTCATGCCAGGGTGTTGGCAGAATAAAACTATGTCCAGAAGCTCTGTTTCTCACAATGCCCCGACAGACCCCCATCTTAATCCTCCCAGAGATCTAGACAGTGTGCATCCTGCATTCTAGACCTTAAGCTTTGTTCGCCATTTGTAAATCTCAGGCAACAGCAAGGACTAGACTCGCCACAGCTTCAGCTCATGATGAGCCAGAAATAGCCCCGGATGCCATGGCAGACTTAGACCCGCCATACTGCCTGCCCAAGGGCTAGACACACTTTCCTGGTCAGCACACTTGCAGGATGGGAATGTTCCTCAGAAAGAGATTTTTGAGAAAAGACGGATTCCCACTGCAGGAAATCTATAGAGCTACGGAAGACGACTGTTTGTATTTTCCCAAACAGGTCACCCGGGAATTGTAAAAAAATCAGTCATGACTGCTTAGGAAGCCCTTTCATAGCCCAACTCTCTCTCTATGAAGTAGCATTTTAACCACAAGGGATTATGTACAGATTAGTGCTTCCTTCATCCAAGCCGATGGTGTCGGTATGTGACGTGTGTGGCACTTTCGTGCACGTCTTAATTTCTGCATTTGGCACCTTGTGCGCCCTCTCCCAGCCCATGCATGCGCAGACATTCTCATTCTTTCACTGATTTGCTCCACAACTCTGCAGCTAACTACTACAACTTCTTCCCCTTTTTTCTGATGGTAGCCACGGAGACCTACTTCCGGTTCCTGGCAGTTCCGGGATCCTGGCCCTCTCCATTTTCATTTCCTCTCTGCTTTTTGGATCTACTATCCATCCACACTTCTTCACATATTTTCTTTTCTTCCTCACAGACTGGAGACTTTTTTGGTGAGGTCGAGGGAGCCGTGATGAACAAATTGTTAACAATGGGTTCCTTTAAAAGGTAAGAATTTCATAGTCCTCTGAGTCTGCTGGAAAAGTTTACGTAAATAAAATAACACAAACCAAAGTGAAATAAAGCAAGCCCAGACTTGACCCCATAGGTGGTTTCTCCTTGTGTTCATGCTTTGGAAGATCCCCCCAAAGTATGATGCTCACCTGCCCATGGGTGCTAAAAGTCTTAGAAACTGAGCTTGCAGTGAGATTCTGCCTGAGTTGAACCCATCAGGCCTAAGCATGTCCCTATGAAGAACAAGAAACATTTTCCCCTGGTTGGGAAGGAATTGCTTTGTCTCACTGACAAACTGGAAAAGTTGCTTAGGAGTCTGGTACTCAAGCATGGAAGGTAATGCGCAGAGACTTACCAATACAGTTTTGGAAAATCCAGAGAAAGTTTTCCAAGCCTCCCAGTGGAGGTAAATTTAAGAACCATTCTGGAAGAAAACCAGTGGTGCCAAATGTCATAGGTTGGGGTATAGTGACCTAGTAGTAAGGACTCTCCTGTATCCTAAGTAAAGCCCGTGTGGGAACCACTTCCTCTTGGTTCTCTGTCTTCATGGACAGGCCAAACTTGCTTTTGGAGACACCAAAATCTATGGAAAGGCAGTCTAGAGACCAGAGTATGAGGCCTCTGGGAAACCCAGTGCTGTCCTTTCCCTTGGCCTTCCAGAAAGAATGATAGCCTTTGAAGTGTAACTTCAATGGGAATATTTGAAGCACTGAGCATATAATAACAGAAAATATAAGGATGGGATTCCAGCACCTGCAATGTAAGGCCCTTGCCCACCAGCTTGGGGATAGGGAGGGCGTGTGCACACAGTCCCTGTTTTCCCATGCCCCAGCGGCTGCACAGCTATGGAGTGTTACCCCAGAAATCAGACCTTTAAGCTAGTCAACAGGACCCACAGAGTACTGTACTGAAAGCAGGGAATTTGAAAACGATGACCCAATTTTTAGAAGACCACAGCTCAGTTGTGCCAGAGTGGAGGGGGAAAGTAACGACACAAGAAACGGGCAGGAGTTCAGCTCTTCTGCCCTCTCTGACACACTTGCCTGCTCTCAGGCCTGCCCAGTGCACAAGTATTTCACTGCTGCCCAGTTAGTTCCCTTCCAGCAACTCGAGCACAGCCTTCTTTGCCAGGAGTCATCCTACACCCATTTCAAAATGCTGCTTTGACCTGGTGTTGGGCTGCTGTGGGGTTTTCCATGACTTCGAGCTTTCCACAGCAGCTGCCGGACTGCGTGCCATCAAGGGCTTGCCCTGATGGTTCCTATCTTTGCTGGAGTGTACATTTCTATCATGCTGACTTGTTTTCAACTAGGCAAGAGCGAGAGACAAAGAATGAAGAATAACCTCGCATGTGTTTCTCATTTCAAAGTATATTTTTCAACTCTTTTAACAAATCCATTTTCCCCGTGTTCCTCTTGGAGATTCCTTTCAAACTGGTGGGTGGGAGAAAAGGAAAGGTTATATTAGAGTTTCAAACTACTAGTCTCTCCTTAATGTGGGTGAAATGTGGTGGGCATGAGTCTAGGATTTTATTTTACTACAAGTGTAGCCAACCTACTTGAGAAAAAGGAAGGGCTGGGGCTTGACTTAATTATCACAATAACTGCCATCATGTAGGAGTTGGTTGATGGATATCCTGGACCTCTTTGAAGGTCCCTTTTGCTGGAGCAGCGAGTTTGGGGGTCAGACAGATTGACGTCAAATCTAGGCTCTGACATTTACTAGCTGCATGATCTGCCATAAGTCAAATTATGTCTCCAAGCTTTGGTTCTTACGTGAAAACAGAAGGTGATAGTAATAATTCCTTTTAAGTGTTGGTGCCAGAGTAATGATACAATAATAAGCATAAAATTCTTAGCATAGTGCCTGGCGTGTATTAAAGACTCAGTAATTGCTAGCTGCTGCCCTGGTATTTGTTGATGTGGATCTTTTGTCCGTCTTTGCTTTGCTTTCTGCCTGGCACCAGCTGGTGCTTCTGCCACATGCACATGCCCATGACACCTTGGGGCCAGGCCTCTGGTGTTGGAGTACTGTAGGCCCTGATAGCAGACACAGGTTCTTTCCAACAGGCAGTTCTTCCTGAGGGCATAAAAGTCGACAATGCAGCCATTGAAAGAAGATATGTTGTCAGAAAGACCTGAATGTAGCCAGAAGGAGCTAACGGTGCTTGGGGTTGGAAGTTCCATTCCTTAGTAAGCTGAGCCGTACACTCAGTGCAGATGACCTGACTCCGTGTTGTTTGGAGAAATGGTTGACCCAGGTCAAATAGATCAGCTCGTGAGGGGACCTCTTATCTCCGCATCGTGGATCCAATTGACTGGCACATTGTTTCCTGGCTTAATCTGTTTATATTCTGGCCTAAAGAAACGTTTCATAACAAAAGTCCTACAAATCTTCTTTTCCAACAAGACCACACTCAAAGAGAAGA